>JAECUM010008018.1:0-116278 GCA_016617855.1 Megalonaias nervosa | reverse complement strand
AAATTACTTTTCTATCAATATATGCGGCTGCAAAATATTTTAGCATAAATTCACGATCGGTACAATTTGTCGCAAATAATATTACTAGATCTGCCCTTTCAAAAATATATAATCAGCGGATAGTATTTGAATATGTCTAATTCTGTCTTCCTAACAAAAACAAATAGTTCGACTCTGTCAATTTTCCCAAGGATTTTGTTTAGCCATAATTACAGTCACTGACTCTGTTAGGGGTCCACCATCATCGCTCTCAGCGTCATTATCATTTTTTACAGAATCAGATAGCATAATCTTTCTTAATTGCATTACACGATTATCCACAATCTTTTTTCTTTCGTACTCGTGAGACAGTTCGGATTTAATATTTTCGATAGAACGTGCAAGAGGTGTAAATAGCTTTATTTGATTGTCGTTTACCATAGCTAGTGATTCAAGCATAGCTTGATAAATTAATTTTATAAATCTGTAGTTTGAAGATAGTGTATATTTATTATCAAATTTTCTTTGTTGCAGTAATTCAAAATCGCACATGATTTTCTGAGGGTCGAGATTATCAGATATTTTTATTCCGTTATGTTTTAGTGTTTTAATAGCAGAAATAATATCATTGATGTTTTCATGGTTCATTATATATATTTATTTTTTATATTTAATATAAAAATAAACAAAAATATACAGCGCGGGGTGACATTCGGTCTACCATTCCATAGTTGTATTAGATAAACCTAATGAGGTTCCGAATCTTTGTTTAGACATTTACCCCCAAAGAGACCCCTAAATATCCGTAACCGAAACTTTAGAGGCTCAGAGGGTTGTCTGTACGTGTAGGTCTTATTTTGTGACCAATCAGACTCTGTTTATTGTTGCCTTACAAGAATTCCTAGATATCCGCAACCGAAACTCTAAGAACTCAAAGGCTGTTGGTCTTTGTGACCGAACCTCATTAGGTTTATTTTTAGTTTGCGATTGTGTCTTTTGGAATGGCCCCTGTGTGGGGTACCCCTTTAGTGAAGTCACAAGGTCACGACCTCATATCACCCCCCGCTGTATATTTTGATGAGATGATATGATGATGAGATGATATGATGAAAAATGCCGTCTTCACGCTAGCACACCAACCCATAACGATCAACCAATGGGTTATTCACAAAAGTGAATCCACCACGTGTTGACGTAGTGGATTGGTGTACTCTGAAGACGGGGGTGGCTGGAGCCCTCAATAAATTATAAATTTTGGCATAATATCGCCCCCCGCAGATAATTTATCCTTCTTGGGTTTCGAACCATGACCCTCCGGATGAGAGTTTCTACACGCTATCAACTGAGCTATCGGACCTTGTTATAAATACATATTGAAAAAGTTAGCATGTGTTTACCAACGTGTCAGTCATATCGTTATTCCTAAAAACTACAATATTCTTAACAAAAACCACATTTTCTGTCTAAAATGAGATTTTATATTTCTAGTTTCCGAAATATATATAATTCTGTATAACACTGAGTCTATGCGTGAGCCGTAACAGCGGATATTGATTTAGTTATAATATATAGCGGTCTTAAAATAACTTTACGGACATCTGTTATGGAATAATCAATATGCAGCCACAGCTTTCTAGATTTCATTGTGTACGGATTTTATGTAAACAAAAGAATAAACATCCGGATATTGTTATAAAAACGCATTATGATAAAGCTCTATTAGCGTACATACAGGTTTATATTAAGAGATTCGTTCCTCGTGTCCAGAATTCTATTATTTTGGTCTGTAAGTTTGAAATTTATTCTTGTCAGAAATGGATTATGAACTCGCAGGTAAACGGGATTAATTGGTTCTGACACAATTAACGAACCTGGAGGGACAATCGGACTAAAACTGAATAATATGTACCCTTGCTCCGCAGTGGCACTGCGGTGGCTAGATTTAGAAAGATCTACCTGATAGCTACCTTCAATAACATCACATACCAGATTGATTGCAATAACTGATGTTATGTTTACAATGCCTGGCGATATATGACGTCCGGCACCAAAGGGATTGTTATTGTATTTTAGTATAGCCGGTGGTGGGGCTATTTGTTTCCACGATTCAATTACTCTCGGATAATATTCTTCAATAAGATCACTTAACGATTTCTTCATTTCAGCGTTATTTAAATCTGGTATAACAAATGTTTGTAAATCTTTTTCTGTTATTTTATAATGATCAAGAAATAATTGCCTAGATTCTGGATTTGTGTAAATAGTATCGAGTTTAGTCGCAACGTTTATAATACTTCGATTGGCGATGTATAAATCGAATAAGATCCCATTTAAATGTTTTATTGACTCGATTATTTGCTTCTTTACACTTTCATTATAATGTTGTGATAATGAAATAAGTAAATTTCTTAAATCATTAAACGTTTTATCGTATTCAGGTTTAAGAGTATCTAAAAACTGTTTAATAAATATTACATCAACAATATCTCGATGCCTCCCCTCTGGCGTAACGATAACATTAAATACTGATCTAATCGCCTTGGGGATCTTTTTACCGTCAAAATCGGTAAAGTAATATGTATCGTCGTTTGGATCAAAATATCTAAATAATATATATCTCCATGTTTTGTTAATTCGATATTCTGGTTCTTTAATGAATTTTCCTTCACTCGTTTTAAACTCATTTTTAGTTGGTTCTGAAACTCCATTATAAACAGGTGCGACTTCAGGCCATCCTAATACGGATCTAATTGAACTTTGATAAATATCTACGAGGTAATCAGGAGAATTTATTTCAATCGCCGCTGATAGTGTTGGTTCGTGAACAGTAATAGCTATTTTAGATTCTTTTCCTGTGATAGATTTAATTCTGCGTTGGAACTCATCATTAATCTGTTCAATTTGATAACTGCCCGTTGAAATTCCAACAACTTGCCAGTCAGGTGTTCCATCCGGTTTATTTTTATTCGCAAATACCAGTGAATTATTTGCTGGTTGTCCACCAAACGGTTTTGATCTAATATTAGGCCAACTATAATAAACTCGTAATTGCGCTAATGCTATTTCCTTTACTGGAATTGCAGTCGGAAAATTAACGCTAAATTCAGGATTGGTTGAAATTAATGATATTATAGTAGTTTTTGACGGCGTTGTATTAGCTACGATCTGCTGAAGTAATTGCGACTCTGACATTATTATTATCGTTATTATTTAATTCTCCATCTTTCCGTCACTAGAGAACGTATCGCGTTCCACTATGAACGCTTCATCGTAGGTTTTCATTATCGTTACGAACTCCTCATCGGATATTTTACCATCACTGAGATACGCTGAAATATACGAGCATAATTTAGTGTATGCGGTTGTAGCTGTGTGCAATTTCATCACGTACTCGTTTAGTTTATCATTCGTACACGTAGATATTTTTTTAGAGACAATACTGAAAATACCTGCGCATGTTGTTGCCGTTGAAACTATAATAGTTACAACTGCAGGCGCTGTCATCGTTATTGTTGATAATAATAATCCAGTTCCAGCAATAACAGCAGAAACCGAGTATACCATTATATCAATAACGACCATACGACGACGATATTTTTTTACCTTTATCGTGTAATCGTCGATGATATTTTTAGTTTAGTTTGACACTCACATACTTGAGCGTATCTGTGACGTTGAACGTCGATAAATGATTCTTGATTCATTATACTTATTTAAGTAACTAATTCGGGAGTTTCAGCTACAAACTCAATACACCACCAATAAGTCGCCGCGGTTAACTTTTTATCATTCGCTATTAGCATAAACGTTTCCTCGACATCTTTGTTTAACACTATAGACACAGTTCCAGAAAAAATATCGGTTGAATGACGCCATGTAAATGTGGTAAATATAGTAAATTTTTCAGCACAAAATATAGATAATCTGTATATACCAGTGACCTCTGCGGTATGTTTAAGAGTGTTATTTTCCGGTGTCCATGTTGCTTTTCCTGATGCGACTGTGTACACGATATTAATGATCTGTTTGTGAGGAATTTTAACGAGATTAGTTTTTTGAATAATGTTAGGAATACCACTAATGATATCGTTGAGTCTTGTGTTAATGTCAGCGAGATTAATAATAACAGTAGGTGGAGTTCCAAAAATTCGTTAATAGATCTGTGTACATTTCTACGAAAATTTAGAAATGTTTGTACGTGATTAAAATATTCAGTTCTAAATGAAGCAATTCCATCATTGATAGTCGTTAATGAAGTCGTTATTGGAATTTCCCTATCGTCGACGTATTTCTTCGTTGCAGCGTCAAAATCTGTTTCTGGTGTTCTGAGATTATTAATACCATTATTATTCATGTCGAGAAATGCACGCATTATACCACCGCGCACTGACACGTACTTGGATTCTTGATCATCGACGTATTTTTTTGTTGCTGCGTCTGTATCTGCGATTGGATCTCCAAGATACGTAATTTTTCTTCCTGATATAATAATATCACCGGTAAATACATCACCAGTTTTCTTAACATAATCGTTAACCGACTTACCGGAATCCTGTATTTTACCATGATCAGTGAAAGTAACGACATTATTAACAACCGAGTTGGGAATTCGTACAAGAACATCTAGTAGTTGTATATTACTCGTTTTTAATCGTCCTTGTTTGTCCTGAAAAACGACGACTTCATTTTGATCCACACTCGTGATATTTAATAAATCATCGATTTCATTTCTGAGCTGATCAATGGTTGCATATTTAGATAAATCGATCTTCTGAGCTCTACCTGATGATCTTCCATAAATATCTACCATTATATTTACTGATATCAGTTTAAGTACTATGACGTAGTGTAGTGAACGCGTGCACGACTTTATGAGGCGGTGCTGTTGATTTTGATACAGCATCAAGCATAGCGAGGGTTTCACGACCGCATATTGGAGGATCAGTTATTTTTTGTGTCGGTAGCGTTGAATACCAGATTGAAGCAGTATTATTGCTAACGTAATGAAGAAATTCTTTTGGTGGTGCTAATCCATACGAGTCGAAATAAATAATTCCACGTGGATCAATTGCATATCCTACCCAGTGCGTGCCTGGGCCAGAATTTTTATCGAGATTAATAATACCGGTTTCATGTTGCATTGCAACGGTAGGTAATTGATTGCGCATAAAAACACCTCTGAAATTTTTTATTTTTAATTGCTTAGCAGCATTAAGTAAATCAAAATTGGACATGGGTGTTATTAGTAAACTGTCCCGGGAAGTCTTAAACCCCTTCCGTACCATGAAGGCGGGGTTCCTGGTAATCTTAAACCTCTTCCCTTTTTTTTGATTCCTTGTCCGGTTGCTTTCTTTAACGCCATTCCAGCAGCTGTTCCAACAGCGCCTAGCGCAGCTGCTTTTGCAACAGCTGGTGCTGCAGCTGCTATTAATGCTGGTATTGCTGCGAGAAGTGGAAATATACCACCCGTTTTAGCGATGTTTTTGATGGCGCCCGCAGAAAGATTAAGTTTAACGCCTTTATTTGATTTTTTAGCGTCATTGAAGTTTTTAAACTGACGCTCGGTCAACGATAGTTTATTTGCACCGGTCATTTGTTCTCGCTTTAGCGATATTTTTATTCCACAGTTATTTTTTGATGCTGATTGCAGCCGTTTAATCTGACCAGGAGTCAGACTCACACTAACGTGATGATATGACATTATAATTATTATGAACGATCTAATTACATGTTTTCTACTGGAGCATCAATAATTCTCATTCGTCCACCAACACCCTCGAGTAACATAGATTTATCGCTGAGTATAACAGCAATTGCTCTGTAATTGAGAATAGCTCCTCGAGTCACACGAGCTCGAAAATGAATATCTACAACAGATTGTCTGGTTAAATCTAAATGTTCTAGTGAAAAGTAATAAATCGGATACAGCGATGTAAAATCTAACTGAGATATTTGTAAACCAGTATCAATATTTTGATCACGACCCATGAACGACATAAGACGATGATATGCACATGCTACATGATTTTGATCGAAATTCAGTAATATATCCTCGGATGGTTCTTGATGTCCATTTATCCTTAATGAAACTTCAGAAACACCGAGTTTGTCAAATATCATTATATTTTCATCTTGATTGTTTATTCGTGCAACATCTTGAAACGCAATAAATATATGTCGCGGTGCAGAAATACCTTGTTGAGAAGCTATCTGCCATGTAAATAAACCATCAATTGCACTCTGAACAGCATCTGTGGTCATAGTCAACCATGACAACGTTGATTTACCGCCTTGACTCATAAAAGATAACAACCGGTCTTCTTCAGATATTGACGGAGTCATCACTGGCATCCACAGGGAAAGTTTTGTTAATACTACTTTACCAGGATCACCAATGGGTTTCCATATTGCATCATTATCATCGCCTTTTCGTACAAGTACAACTGTGTGTTTGGCTCCGAAAATGACTTTTCGGACATTTCTACAGAATCCAAAGATATGTGACAGTGGAATCACACATGAAAATATTCTCCTATCACCTTTTAACATCGATTTACGTACTGCAAATCCTAAGTTGAAATTTGGATTAACATTAATAATCATATTTTCTACATCCGCATTGGCGTTTCTCGCATTATTCTGTGGTTGTCTTATATCATATTGATCGTTATCAGAGTGGTTAGAAGTATCCTTGACAAACATCATTGATGGACCAGCTGATCTCGAATAATCATCGCTGTATCTTGCAAGACCCAATATCGTCGTGGCAACGTCGACGTCCTTCTGGATTGATTCAATATTTTTTCCGTCAATCATGTACGTAGCGCTATCAAACAACGCCATAATACCATTATTAACAAAACCAACAACAATATTAGCGGCGTATGCTACTGGTGCTGCAGGAGCAACATTATTTAAAATTTCACCTTCAACTTCGATAAATGCTTCAGCGGGTAAGAAATATCTACTTGTATCCTGAACCTGTAGTTCGATTCGTCCACGCTGATCTGGAATTCGTGCGTCATAAGAATAATATTGATAATCGCGCACAGACTCATCTTTGAGAACTGGTGCGTCCATATCAAACGCGGGGTCAGATATGCGCTTAAACATCTTTATTATTATCGTCTTCGTCTAACTCGAAGACCACTTCCTGCTATCAGACTAGCGGTTATATTTTTTCCCTTTTCCGACATCGGGATATCAGCTAACTCCGCTAGTTTTTGATTAGCTGCTTGATTTATTATTTTACTTACACTTGCGGGCATCACTTCGGTGCTAGGTAATTTCACAGGTCGGGTCGGTCTGCGTATTAATCGTGATAGTCTATCTTAAATTGCTGAGAATGCTTTGCTAGCGAGATTACCAACAGCGCCTATACCTTTTTCACGAACAACATCAATAGCTTTCATTCCTAGTTGCTTTGCAATCGGTATTGCTTTTGGGGCTATCCTTCTAAACAGACCCTGAATAACATCACCTAATCCATCTCCGTAGGTCGTTTCGTATACAGGTAATCGAGAGTTTATTACCCTGACCATGGTAGGTCCACGTTGAGTACCATGCACGATCATTTTATTATTAACTGTTTTTATCACTAATTACATACTTAATCACTATAATAATCGTCGGCGATTTCATTAATAAGAGACCGATATACATTAATATCCATGATGCCACCACTAAATAATCGTTTGCAAATATCAGCTGCTTCATTAATGATTTCTGATGAATTATTACCAGCTCGTTTTCCTCCGATGAGGATTTCTAGTCGATCGACATCAGCAAGAACGTTATTGGGGCAAGTAATAAGACCACTTCCTAGACCACTTCCAGTTGCGCCAGGATCGTCTTGAAATTCTTCTTCCTCCCTACCTGTTGTTTGGGCTAGTTGTAGTTGTTGTGATCGTGGTAATTTAATCTGTGGTGATTGTGGCAATATTGCAAATTCTTCTTTTGGTGTTTTTTGTTGTTCTCGTAATTGTTTTATTGTTTCTTGTTGTTCTTGTTCTCGTTGTTTTCGTTGTTCTTGTTCTCGTTGTTTTCGTTGTTCTCGTTGTCGTTGTCTCTCTTGTTGTTGTTGTAGTATCTTGTGTTGTTGTAGTAGTGGTTGTAGTCGTGGTACTGGTTGCTCTGGTGATGGAAATTTGAGATATGGTGATGATATTGGTGATAATTCAAATTGTGGTGGTGATGGTTGTCTCCGCCGTCGAGATTTCTGCTTTTTTGATAGTGTAACTGGTGTTCCAAATTGTTCTTTCATTTCATTAACTTTATTAACAAAATCATCATATTCTTCTTTATATTTTTTACTGATTTGTGAAATATCATTGTACTCCCGAAATACCCTAGCATTCCACTCGTTTTCTGGAGTGTTATAAAATTCTGGCTTTAGAAGCTGATGCGAATCTGATATCCCGCCGCAGCAACTTTAACAGGATCAGTTATAACTAATTCATAGCCTTGTTTATTAAAATACCGAGTTTTTAATTCTGGTTTAGAGAGATCCTCGACAATATTTTTAACATCTTGAATTTCAGCACGTGTTTTATCGGCAGACTCTATAGCTTCTCTAATTTGGTTTGGTAATGCTCCAATAACCTTCTGTGTTGCAGTTGTAGCCTCAGCTGTTTTCTCTAACACAGGTTGAATACCTTTAGTGGTCTCAGTGATAGTTTTAAATAATTGTTTTGCATCCTCTTCAAATTCAACTTGAGATTCCTGACGCGATTGTAGTTGTTGCTTAACAGAATCACGAACGGGTAGATATTTTTTAATTGCCTTTAGTCGCTCTCGAGCTAATTTAGCTGAGTGTGGTTCTCCAATACTCATTATTGATAATATCTATACTGGCTGTTTAATTTATAGCAGCAGAGAGTGTGAATGACATACGTATGTGACCAGATTGTGAAAAAATCTAGTCAATTAAAGAAGTTTTCATTATTAAGGCAAAAACTTCTTTTTTTTCAGCCTTCGTAGGAACCCTTAATTTTCAAAAATAAGGTCTCTACAAAGTTGTAGGGTTCACACTCTCTGCTGCTCTACTGTACACATGGATTAGAGTCTCAGGTAGAGCCAATGTTATCTGAGAAAGCATCTTCCCAGTAACTTCCATTGGGTCAGTGATTCTTCCTGGGTTCTTTCTCCACGAGATGTACTGGTCACTATGTATAGCCTATCATGTGCTGAAAAAAGGCATTACAACCCAAAACATCAACATACATACATTACATACAAACATACTTTCACTTTGGCAAGCAGATGACGTTTTAGCTCTGATATTGTAAAACAAACCAAAAGATGTGGCACTGCTCACAAATTAAGAATGAAATAAGCTATATAAAACAAACTCTTCATACCTTTTTCTTAACATTTTTGTTTTTTATATATTAAACATAAACTCCATGACAAGCACCATTTTAATTTTAGATCAACAAAACATTATAGGAAGTCTTATAGTTAAAACCCCATGATGACAGTACCTCTCCAACTAACAACTTGTAATCTGCTATCAAGATGGGATGACA
This sequence comes from Megalonaias nervosa, assembly GCA_016617855.1. Taxonomy (NCBI): domain Eukaryota; kingdom Metazoa; phylum Mollusca; class Bivalvia; order Unionida; family Unionidae; genus Megalonaias; species Megalonaias nervosa. The sequence goes on along the minus strand of JAECUM010008018.1, from coordinate 106,772 downwards.
GCTATGGCAATGAGGGTTTTTTATGCTGATAATTTATGGGCTAAAGTTGTATCATTAATAGAATCAAAAGCTTTACATAGATTTTCAAAAAAAAACTTCCAGTTAATTTCTAATCATCAATATTCTTTATCCAGTGAGCAATCAAACCAGGAAGTGCTGTCTAGCAAGAATGATTTGGACAGAAGCCTGACTGATACGAGTAATTACATTTTTTTAATATATAAAAGCCATAAAATGAATTGAAAATATTTCTTTCTAGAATTCCACTAACAATAATTAGGATACAGTTCTATAATTATTGATACTTCTTTCATCTCTGGACTTGAGATGCAGGGTATCTCTTGCTTTTTTCGAATCATTTGCAAAATATCTGTACCAATGGATATTATGTTATGCAAGTCAGTGGTTCAACAATGTTGACTGCTGAGTTTTAAACATTTTACCAACATGCCATTCAAAGCCAGTGTTCTATGAATTAGATATTTTTACAATTTCCTTTCTAACAAAACCCTCAGTAATATTTGGAATCTGAAAGAAAGTTTCATTTATCATATGTTCAATATTGGTAGCAATAAATCAAAGTCCTTACCAATATCTAACCCAATCCTACAACAGTAATGCCTTAATCTCACTGAGAAGACCTAAGGGGCAAAGAGATACACAAGCTAAAATATGACTTTAATTGGATGAAGGAATTACTAGGCTGACCCTCAAAACGTCACTCCAGGGGAAGATAATTCAGATCAAAGGATTTTCAGATCCTAGAGCTTAATGGATGCAGCTATAGAATTTGAGAAGAGTGTTAAGTTGTCCAATGGATAATAATAATAATAATAATAATAATAACTTTATTTAAAGAATTAACACAATTAAATATCCCCCGAGGTCCTCTACTACATTAAAAAATAGAGAAATTTACTTTCAGTCATATTAGGGCAAAATGTCTTCATGTAAGCTCTCTCTCACTTGAAAGTACCGTAATACATGTATTTACAAGCAAACACATCTACATCATTGTTACTATTGAAAGGACACATATCTGGTATTAATGTACGAAAGATAACATTTTTTAACAAACCGTTAAGATTATTTTAAAACTGTAACAAAAAGAAACAATCCTATAATAAATTCTTAAGTGTAGTATTACAGCAAATCCTAGAAATGGATGCATAATTTAAAGGAAAACAAAACTGCAGAAAACTTCAAACAGTTGTGAAGACATCGATCTTCACAATTTATTAATTTGTTGGTTTGAAATATTCCATATACATTTTCTTAAGGATTTAACTTAATCACTCAATGGTTCCTTTGAATTGTTCAATGCAAATTTTGGAAAATCAAATTTTTTTAGAAATTGGTTTAAGATTATGCATAACTTTTCTAGAATAATTTGGTAATGTAAACTGGAACATCTCTTTTGATAATTTAAAAACCACAAATGTTTTCAGAGAATCTATTCTCTCATTGATTCTTAACCATTTTTGTTCTGTAAAAGTCAAAAGGAAAAATATAAACAAAAAAGGCATCAAAAATCAATTGTGCTGCTCACTTTTGAAGACTGTGTTTGTGTCTAGTTGGGAACTAGTTATGATTTCCCCATATAAGTGAACAGTAGATAATCACTGGAAGTATATAAACACTAAAGTAATGAATTCTGGAGACATTTAATAGATACTTCTTAATTCTACTAGACGATTTTTTTTTATTTCTTAATTCTAATAAACAAATTTTTTATGTGAGGGACTCGCATTACTATTTTCTTAATTTTTCCACTTGATACTTCTTTCAGTAATTGCCCCAGGGTGGACAGAATACAGCCCTTGGAACCAGATCTGATCCATGACTGGATTTTATCCTTTAATTTGCAACATAAGGTGTGGCTTTAAAAATCACTTATCCAGCCTGCGTCCTGGAGGAAGTTGTCCGTGCCTGCCCTAAAAGCATCTCATCCAATACATTTTCAATTGCAGTATTATTAACTTCCAGTGTCTGATCTTCCTTTTCTAACTGCACAAGTTATTTTTTAGATGTTCCCATACACATGCAGTTTGTTCTAGATTCACTTAACCATTCTATTTTGTTTCCACCACTCCTCAATTGACTTAATGTCTACATTTAGTTTGTATTCAAGGGTACAGACATTGTTACATGACGAAGGGTAGGTTGCATCGTCTGCAAACATGTCAGTATTTCTTGAGTACAGAGCAAAACATCACAGTGAAATTAAAGAGGCTGGACACAATACAGAGCCTTGGGGAACACTTTGTCTTCAATAACTTAAGACTGAGTGGACATTTCTTATAGAGAATCCTTGCTTTCTGTACATAAGGAACCAATTTTCTGTATGGTTATGAAATCTAAACTAATGCTTACTTTGGAGACTATCATGTGAAACCAGATAAAAGGTTTTCTTCAAGTCTAAAAATATTATGCCAGTTAAGCTGCTATTTTCATTTCTTGTAACCACAAATTTGTTAATTTTGTGACAGTTGTTTGACATAAATATTCTTTAAAGAAGCCTGACTGTTCCTTATGGAAAAGGCATTAAAATAGTCATCAACCTGTTTTGCTACATGTTTTTCAACAAATGTATGATAAAGCTGGTAGTATAGAAATGGGTCTGTAATTTCTAGAATTACTAATATGACCTTGTTTAAAAATAGGAGAAAGTTTAGCACACTTTGGTTTATCTGAGATTACAGCTGAATTGATACCAAGGTTTGTCAAGTATGCAACATCTTACTATAATTGGTGCTGATGAATAGGATTTCTGGTCCCATCTCATTCGTACCACACAATGTTTTTATGTTGATTCTGCTAAAGTGTCAAGAGCATCACTTTCACTGACAGTATGTAAAACTGTCAAGAGAATAAATTTCACCCATTGTATCTAACTTTGTTTTATATAAGAGTGTCAAGGGCATAATCTTCAGCCATTTGCATCTAAGAGTACCAAGAGCACAATTTTCACTCAACCATTGTATCTAAGTGTCAAGAGTGTATTTTTCACTCAGTCACTAAAAATGTCAAGAGCATAAATTTCATTCACATTATCTAAGAGTGTCAAAAGCATAACTTTCAACCATTGATTCTAAGAGTGTCTAGAGCACAATTTTCACTCAGTATCTAAGCATCAAGAGCACACCGTTCATTCACTGTATCTTAGAGTGTTGAGAGCATAATTTTCACTCAGTATCTAAGTGTCAAGAGCACACCATTCCCTGTATCTTAGTGTTAAGAGCATAATTTTCACTCTGTATCTAAGCATCAAGAGCACACCATTCATTCACTGTATCTTAGAGTGTCAAGAGCATAATTTTCACTCAGTATCTAAGCGTCAAGAGCACAACTTTCACTCATAGTATTTAAGAGTCAGGAACACAACGTTCAGTCACAATATCTATGAATGTGAAGAGCATAACTGCTTCACTGTCAAAATATGAACTTTCTATATTGGTAAAAAATTGGTTAAACATGTCAGATATGTCCTGTAATGAAGTAGCATTGTTGTTATTATAATCCAACTGAACTGGAATGGAATGCTTTTTACTGCCACATGGAAACAGAATGTTTAGATTCATCAAACAGTTCAGTCTCATCTGACTTTGCCATCTGGCAACTTTTTTTGTGTGCTTCTGTTGCTAAAATCTGCCAAAAGACATGGTGAACATATTTTTCTTTCATAGCTTTTGAGGGCTGGATTTGCAAGGTAATAGATATAATCATAATGTATTATAAACAGGTGACATATATGGAGAAGAAATGTAGATCTTGTAATATATAACACCTGCTATGCCTAAATTTCACCACAAAGCAATTATGAAAAAAAAACAAATGTCTAACTTTAAATTTTGTTTACTCTCAGAACAATCAATCATCAAATTTGTATAAACACATCACATTCCAACAACTGTAAACATCCAATTGCTATCATTATTGCACACAAATGATAAAGCCCAGTTAGAACAAAGCTGTACAATTAAAAAAACTTGGGTTGGAAATTGTTTAAACCAATAATAACTGGCAGACCTGCTCAAAGTTCAGCTTTCCTTTCTTTCATATAAAACTTTCAGCTTGATCTAACTGCCTAATGGAAATGGTTAACACTATTCCAAGTGCAGTACAAAATATATGCAAGAAATCTTTAAATCAACAACGTTCAATATCTAGCAAATAGTCTGACTTTACCTAGGGAAAGGCCAGACTAGGAAATTCATAAGTTTGTAAATGTAATAAATACATCTGCAGATAACAATATTCAGGATCCCAGTAGCATTTTGTTTAAAACTATGGGGACATCTGGTCTCAAAAATAAATGGTGAAAATTATAGAGTTTTTGTACGAAAATCATAAAAATACTGAGATAATGATGAACTAATATTACTAATTGAATATCATAATTTCAAGTACTTGAACACTTCAATTAGTAAATATTAAAAACATGATGCAATGAAATAATAACTTAAACATACTCTGTGTATCTGCATACAAGTCAGGTCCAACTGACATAATTTGCTGGCAGATCAGGGTGGTTATTTGTTCTACCGACTGCTCCTAATAAACTGCACAGACCTAGATCTGCAGACATACTATGTGATGATAGCTCTGCAGTTTTGCTTTTGGATCTGACTCGTACACAATTACAGTATATAATCCATTACCACTACATCTTTTCTCTATATTCAATACATCCATCATGAATCATACTGTTTTCTTTGGGGGTTTTTCTGAAGAAATAATTTGTGTGAAAATCAGCAGGTGTTTCTTCGAAAAACAAAACATGAATAATGTAGGGATTTCTTAGAAAAATTATAGGGAAAAATATCGGCATGAAAAGTACTGAGTATATATAAACATTGATACCAAAAAAAGAGAAAGTTGGAAAGCCTTAACTACTCAAGAAAAAAAAGCTTTAAACCAGTTCTCAAAACTCTCAAACTCTGACTAGAATTCAAACTGAACATCAAGTAAATCTCTTGAGCAGGAAGGGTAATTCCATTTTAACATATACGGTACCCATGGAAAGCGCTATATTTGGTTCTTTGATTACTCAGTTCATGTCAAAACAATGTAACAATTCTAAATTGCATCTATGGGTGACTACTCCATATTAAAAGTGCCTTTACTGGTCCCAAGTACATTTCACTGGAACAGTCCAAATATGAATAGAGAAATACAAAATCTTAACTAAATTTCAAACTTAATCTTATACTTGAAAATCTGAATAATGATAAAAATTAAATACTGGGAGTATATTTGGGCCCAACAAGTATTCAAATTTATATCCATTAATAAGTTTAGATTGTTGAGGTTCTACTGAGTTATTCAGAGCTGGTGTTCAGATGTCTGTTGAGCAGATCTTAAAATTTCAGCTGAAGCATTCAGAAGGCTCTCAGTTCCTTGTAAAACTGGGTCACCAGTTTCAGCAACGTAGTCCTCCATTGTTTCCTCACAAGTAACATAGGTTGGCCCGGTGCCTACAGCTGATGTGATCTCTTGTGCGTGGTCTTCAGAGACCGTTACAATATCCACTGGTATGCCATCCATACTTGCACTAGTGGTCAGTGCTGCAATCTGGTCATGATGGTCACTCACAGATGCAGGGACAGTGATGTGAACAGTTGGTGTTTCAATGATGGTAATTGGCTGAAATGCAGTGTGAGATGAAGGCGAGAGAATCTGCGTAGTGGTCCCTGTGGGGATAAGGTGTGTCTGTATAGCGTTTCCTGAACCATGGGCAGCGTTAGTAAGATGAACAGTAACAAAGTGTTCTACAACAGACATAGGAGGAACCGTCCTGACGTAACACTCAACCTTGGACTTTTTGAGTTTTTGCCTGTCTGAGTGCTTGGGATCTAGATCCGAATCAGTCTCACCGGTCAAAGTATGTTTAAATATTTCTACTTCACTCTCATTTGCAACATATGTATTATCTGTAACGCTTTCAGAATAATCAGTTTGAGCCATCTCCATCCCGTCTGAGCTTGGTTCCATGTAAACTCCACTGGCTGTTTGCAAACTTCCCAGATGGACTGACTTGGAGACAGTTTTGTCACCTTTTGAATTACTGGCTGCACTTTGTTCCGTACTTGCATTTTCCGACAGAGCAACATTTCCTTGCAGCTGTTTACTAGCATCATTTTTATTTTCTTTGACTACTGGATGCAATCGAGGTCGACCTCTCTTTCTAGGTTCCCGATTTTCTGCATTCTGTTTCACCATTTCTTCAGTAACTGTGATCATCTTTTTCCGTGGCCTGCCAGCTTTTCTCTTGTACAACCTAGGTTTAAACACTCTGGGCTGTCCATCTTTCCGTGGTTTACATTTGTGATCATTGAATAACTTGGACCTAAAAAACCCACGGCCACAGTGTTCACACTTAAACTTAAACTCAGCACGATGCGCTTTGATGTGTTCCTGCAAGTGTGGCCGACGTGCAAAGCCTTTACCACAGTCTGGGCAGACAAATGGTTTCACACCACTATGAGATATAATGTGTGCTTTCAGTTTATCAGGTCTATTGAACTCTTTTGAGCAGCCTGAAAAACAAATAAGAAAACATACATATGTAAACAGCAGTTTGAAATAAGAAAACAAAAACTAGTTTTTGCCAAATTTTAGCCAAAACAATAGATGTTAAAATACTGTAATCACTGAGATAAGTATGTAAGTGGTTGCTTAGGTTGGTACATACGTAGGTTAACGGTCTATGAGTCAGTACTCAATTGTCCCTTATTGCTTATGGACACATAAAGATGACATAATGGCACCAGCTTTACTTCTTTATTACAAAGAAAAGTGTATGTATGTAGGTAGGTAGGTAGGTATGTATGTATGGCGATAAGACAATTATTTATGAAAAACTATAAATTTAAAGTAATGATGAAAATTAAATAAACAGTCAAGTTCAGGTGATTCCAAAATTAAATATGGGGGAAAAAGCACTTTTTAATCCACTTATCAAATAATTGTGTTTCATTGTCATTTTAACACTTAAAACAGACATATTAATTAAAACCAGTGTTTCCTGACCCAACATTTTTTTTCTGGGATAGCTCTTAGCAAATTAATATTTTGCTGAATAATTTTTTTATATTTTTTATATCAATATCCTCAAAAAAAATGCAACAAAAATTAATTCCAAATGTTTGCTAATACAATATTTGGGTTGAATATTAAAATTTTACCTGTGATTGCTTTAAAAGGACATTTGTATCGAATCTTCTTATTATGGATTGCATCATGTCTTTTGAGTTTGTCTTTGCGATTGAAGGCTGCTCCACAGATCTCACAAACAAATGGTTTCTCCCCAGAGTGAATAAAGTGATGCATCTTAAGGTAATGTTCCGTTTTGAAGGCTTTCTGACATGTGTCACATTTAAACTGACCTAAATGATAAAAAAGGAGATGTTCATTGCCTGTAATATAACATCTCACTGACACTTGTAGATGTACATTTACTGTCTTATCACAGAATGAAAGATATTCGCTAAATGCAGACAAGGAACCCCAGAAAAGTTGAACAAGAGTCCCCAGACAGGACTAACTGTCTGCTGACAAAAAAGAATTTTTACAGAAATTTATTGCAAAGTATTGAAATCATCTCAGATATTCTTGAGAAAATCCATGATACCAAATTTGGTAACAAAAATATTTTTATTTATGCTAATTAGCATGTTGAGAAGACAAGTCCAATACAAAATAAATCTGTCATGACCACTGACCTTCTAACAGATATCCACAAATTCATCTCAGATACTGTCAAAAATATCCACAAGCCAGGATTTTTTATATCCATAATTCACATTTAAAACAAGATAATCAACATGGTATTCTGGCATCATTTAAGGTGTTCTTCAGATGTATTCCCAACTTATAAACATCCATTTATCAAATTGTTTATATTTTAAAAAAACAAAACAATATACAATGTCTGCTCAATATGCATTCATATATGTACCAGTCACAATGTTCATCAGCCCAGTTTAGTGCACAAACAGCAAGCAGTGATCTCTGACTTGTCCTCAAAGGTTACCAACATTTATTAGGCTTGGTTTTCAAAAAATGTTTGGGGCCCTGAGTGGCGGAGTGGTCTAAAGCACTCACCGTCCCAGATCACTGCCATCTCACCTCTGTCTGCATGGGTTTGAGACTCAGGCTTGGCCAATGTGGGTACATGAGAAAGCTTGCCAGTAGCTTCTCGTGGGTCGGTGGTTCTTCCTGGAGTTTTTCAGGGTTCTTCCTCCACCAGTTATACTGGCCACCATGTATAGCCTATCTTGTGCAGAAAATGGCGTTAAACCCTACAACAACAACAAAAAATGTTCACAACTGTGTAGACAGGCCGGTGGTCAGTTCTGCACCATTTCATTCTGGACTAATTACATATCGCAACAGGTGTTTAAGCGAAAACCCCATCATGGTGCCAATATTCTTTCAAAAGGAGTTCTGATAACAAGATATTTGAACTGGCCTCTATCAATGGTTTCATGTTGGAGGTCATACCAGCAAAATTATGTCAGGACATGCAACAAACTGTAACAGTTATAGCAATTTTGTGAAAAGGCAACGTCAAATCATCCACCAGAAGAAGTAGCCACAAGAAGGTTTCAAGATAGCCACCAAGGCAGCCATTTTAGAGGATAAACTAGCATTACTTTAACATAAGACTAACTAAACATGGCATGAAGCATTTTAGCAAAAATTCCATGTCAATATGACCATCCCATGACCGAAAGGAGTCATAATGAGGTTGTCATGATAACCATTATGGTGCCACATAGGGAGGTCATCTCCACACCATTCCCATTCATGTCTAATTTGGATGAAAACCCAAGGTCGATATGACCTGTAATTCAGGAGAAGTAGCAATAACAAGATTCTAAAAATGGCCAGATGGATGGCAATGTCTGATGTCAGAATGCCACCATTATTACTGCAGACAATCTACATGTCATACGAAGCATTTCTTGTCAAAACACTATGTTAAGATGATCATCCACTTGCAAGAAGTAGTAATAAAAGATTTTCAAGTTGGACACCGTTTTCATTTAGGACCATCTATAAGTCTTAAAAAGTCCTTTAAATAAAACCTCGATGTCAATATGACCTTCTGTTGAAGTGGAGTAGCCATAAGACATCAAAATGGTGACCATGGTGGTTATACTGAATATCTGCAAAAAGCTCCCTCTTCAATTGGGACTAACTATAACTTGCAATGAAACTATTTGCAAAGTTTTGTAACAGACACTGTATGCAGCACCATCACAGTGACCAGAACAGTTAAAATGAATGGTTTCAAGAACAGTGTTTTCTATGAACTGGTATTTTGCGGTTATCTTATGGTAAACTTGTTGTAGCAGAGGCAGCAACAAAATTCATCCATAAGAAATTTCCACCAAAACACCTTCAATGACCCATGGATGCAAATGAATGGTCAACATACACAACACCAGTCAGCCAGTATCTATATAACAACATTTGACACAAGTCATACTTGCGATGTACAAAAAGAGTATGCTTTAGTGTCAATTTTCAGATGTTATCGATACTTAATCAGTAACTCATCTGACACTACTCCTGGTCAAGTTGTCAAAAGCAACTGTGTAGAAACTGATGCTTACATTTTATTGTGAGCTTCTGTGGCTTTATGAAAAATTAAACGTTATTTCAGTTCCTCTATCTCAGCATATATGCAGGGGGACCCACTATAACATGTTATAAAAGTCTCTTCATATGATTTTTAATTTTGTAACTTAAGCGGGAGGTTGCAGGTTCGAACCCACACCAAGTCATACCAAAGACTTGTGGCTAGACATCACAAGAAACTGCCATACTGCAGACATTGTAGCAATATGACTGAAAAATTGTTAAAGCTACGTTAAAAAATCCAAATCACACGTACACACAATTATGTAACTTCAAGTCCAAGTTCAATTTTTGTTCTCAGACAGTTTCATGATGATGGGGCTGGTATTACAGTTGACAAAACATTCTAACCCCTTAAAAAAAAACCATATGTATGCGACTGACCTTCAGTTCCATGAGTTGGCAAATGCCTTCTGAGGTAACGCTCACAGGTGAACACCTTTTCACAGTGTGGACAATTGAAAGAATGCAACGTTTTGGTCATGTGGTGCTCCAGGGCTTCAGGTGTTGAGTACTTATTCATACATTTATTGCACTGAAAATGCCTGCAATGAACAACAGCCACATTTATCGTCATATATATGGCAATTTTATTTTAATATGGTTTGCAAAATTTTTGGTAATTTCACTCACAAAATAAAGATAAGTATTTCAATAAATAAACTTTCATGATGGACACTAGCTATATGTCTCCCTGGGACAAGAATTTATTTATCAATGTGCATCAGGCACCACAACAGACATATTAATTTATGATTTCACTGATCAGCATAATGGGCATCAAACACCCACAACTAACAACTGAGTTGATGATTAATTGAGCCATACATGGACAAGCACCACAACAGATAACTTACTTTTATGATTTAAGTTATCCACATAATGGGCACCAAACACCACAATAGACATCTTTACAATTTAACTGATCCACACATAGACAAGCAGTACAAAAGACAACTTCAAGATATAACTGATCTACACATGGTCAAGCACCACAAAAAAACAACTTACTTTATGATTTAACTGATCCACATAATGAGCATCAAGCACGACAACAGACAGCTTACTTTGTCACGACAACAGACAGCTAACTTTATGATTTAACTGATCCACATAATGAGCATCAAGCACAACAACAGACAGCTTACTTTATGACTTAAAGTACAACAGTTTATTTATGATTCAACTGATTCACAAAATGGACATATTAATGATGTGACCCATTTTTCTTTTTATGTTAAGCAGTAATACAACAGATTCTTCAAAACCTTCTTTTCAAAGAAAACCAATATGGTACAATGACTATACAAACAAAACAAATTGCTGTACTCCCTATTGAAAATGCTACAGGTCATGAAGGTTCAAGATCCACTTGTTATCTACACTATCTTCAGCATTCAGTATATTTCATGGCTTCAAATTTTATGTTTGAAAACAGTCATGCTGTGAATTCATCAAAGTTTGAGAATTTTCATTGGTACTGTAATGAATTTATTTTTGTGACATCAACTTTCATACAATATATACTCACTTATAATTCCAAATCCAAACTACATAAACCCTGATCTGCACTCATGTAATGTGCTAGCAGATCAGAGTCTAAGTTGTTTAGTTTAATGATTACCACTAACAAACTGCACAGACACAGATCTGCTAGTAAATTATGAAATTGCAGATCAGAGTCTATGCAGTTTGCGATTTGAGTCAACTTGTAAGCAAGTATATATGGTATGTTTCATAATAAATTATACCTTCATTGGTATGTACATTTGCTGCCTGGTTTTTAAGCACTTCAACACATTCTTGGCTACATCATGCCTCTCCCAAAGATAAAAAGAGGAAGTTGAACTGAGCTAGCCTAGGTGGGTATCAAACACATGAACCTGGGATTGAAAAGTCCAACATTGAACAAACTTACGCTAAAATCGATCTTGTACTTAAATTTGTGAATTTGGGACAAAGTTTTCTTATTTGCAGAAAAGGATTACTGTTCATCAAGTCATTAAATTCATATTTTGTAGCAACCACAAACTGCTATAAAATTAATACCAGATACAAAATACTAAATCTGTGGATATACCTCCACAACAGAAGATTTTACAGCAATGATATTTTATGTCATTTATCTGAAAGCCATACAATGGGTACTCCATGTAGACTCACAGTACATACCTTGGTCCTGTTTTGGGTCCCTGACTAGGGAACAGACTATGTGAGTACTGATGAACCCCAAGCTCATAGAGGGATGTGAAGAATTTGTTACAATGATGGCAGCGATACGTCATCTCTTCTTTGTGAGTTGACGTGTGATCCAGAAATGAATCCAAGTCTTTGAACATTGCATTACAACTTTTCATCACACACTTGTAAACCTACAATACAGAGGGAATTCATTTTCAAACATTAATGTGAACTGTGCATTAATAGTCCTTTTTTGTAGTCACTAGTAGGGTATGGCTGACTTAAGATTATTTGACCAACAGGTCTCAATTATCTGGACCTTTGGTCAAGCTATGCAGCCATTGAACTAAGCCTCTGTGCAGAAACCATTATAAACTATGACCATGACCTCTGACCATTAGATCCCAAAACTTCAAGATTTTTTTATTACCCTAATCCACAAGTTTTCTACAAAATCCAATTTTCTTAGAGTCACAAAGACCCTGAACTATGACCTTTTGACCCCCAAATGAACAGGCCTCTTCCATACCTCAAATGCAAGCCCTTCAAAAACTTTGGTAAGGTTATTATGCAAAATGTTTTTCAGTAACCTTGACCTTTAACCTTTTAAACCCGAAGTCAATAGGCTTCTTCCTTACCCAAGGTGTACAAAGTCACCCATAAATAAAGGTGAAGGTACATGGTCAAGAACTGAAATGTTTCTGCCAAAGCTATTTTCAATCTTTCAGACACAGTAAACCTGACCCTTGATCTTTTGACCCCAAAATCAATAGACTTTTCCCTTATCCCAAGTGTGATCCATCCACAAAGTCTGGAACATGGTCTGTGATGTAGAACTGTTGTTATTGTGCAGACTGAACCATTTTTCTTTCAGTCACAAAGACCCTGACTTTTGACATTTTGACCATGGAATTGATAGACTTCTTCTTCACTGGTACAAGCCATCCATAAAGATCGGCAACTAGATGGTGGAGAACTCAAATTATTATGCAAAAACTAATCTGGTAACAGACAGATGGATAAATGACAACATCCTAACATAGTATACTCTATTTTATAGTATAGACTTATAACAAAAAATCAGGTTGACATGCACTAGATCAGTAAAGACATGCATATCCATTATAAGTAAGCATAAATAAAGTTTCATAACTTTAATTAAACTCATAAAGTGACACAGTCAAACCTATCAATGTCTGCACTTGTTAAACAAGATACTGATTCTAAATGTCACCATACACCTCTTTATTATTAATGACCAAGTTGAACTCCACAACATTAGTACAAATAAACTCAGTTGGCACACGGCTGCTACTTTGTCCTGGAACACTATATTCTTAATGGAAGAAAAATTACCCAGAAGGCACCTTTCATGTATTGTGATCAGATGGAGATAAATAATTTGTTATTTAGCTTGTGTCAATATTTTACAGAAACAATGGCAAGATTATAAGCAGTAAAATGCTCTGTACCTGAATATAATTTTGCCAGAAAATGGTGAAAACTGAATCTGACATAGTTCTTCTTAACATGCATAATTTGATTTCAATTCATGAAGTCCTTCAAAAAAACTCACTGACCAGAAACTAAATTGCAACAGATAGGACAGGTCAGGATGTGAGAAAATGGTTGAACACGGGTAACACTATGTGGCACCTCCATAAACATCGCATAGCCATAAAAATAAGGAATGAAAATGAAACACTCTACATGTCTGTACACCCTTACTTAAAAGAGAAGCACATAGAAGAAAAGACAGGTATATAGGCAAAAGTACAAATTTATGGCTGCCCCATCTAAATAGAATATTGCATAAAAATACAAACATGCAAGGTGGACATGCTGATACAAAGTGGACATGCTGATACAAGGTGGACATGTTGATACAAGGTGGATAGGATGACGTAATGTCAAAACAAAAAGAAAGAAAGAGATACACAGAATTAAAGTCATATGGAGAGAGACTGATATAATGACATAATTACCTGTTCATTTTTGTGCTGAGTCATGTGAGACTTCAGTTTGAAGTAGGTTTCAAACTTTTGATTGCAGTATTGACACAGGTAGGTGTTATCTATCACAACCTTCAGTTTTAAGTCCTTCTTAATATCATTGTCCCCCAGATGTGTTATGCCATCAACAGTAGTTTGTTGTGATGGTTCTTGTTGTTCATGTTGTAGTGACTGTTGTTCTTGTTGTAACTGACCATCATCAAGAGTTCCATAGCCCGAGAAACCTTCTTGTGTTTCCTCACTCTGTAATAATCAACATTTTTAAAACGCTCCTTCATTATTCATTAATTAGTATATCACAAAGATTAACATTTTAAAATGCACAAACTAAATATTCACACAAAGCAAGGCCCAGGGTGACTGAGTGGTCTTAGATGCTTGCCTTTACGGATCACTGATATCTCACCTCTGTCTGCACAAGTCAGAGCCTCAGTTTGACCAACATGGGTATGTAAGAAAGCTTGCCAGTAGTTTACTGTTGGTCAGCAGTTCTTCCCTGGATCTTCCTGGTATCTTCCTCAACCAAATATACTGGCTGCCATCTATACCTATCATGTGCTGAAAAATGGCATTAAACCCCGCAAAACCAAACCAAACCTTACTCAAGTCAATGCTAAATTTCTTTAAAATTTATTTTATTACAAAATTCAGAAAACTGTACAATGTTGCAAACTTCTAATGTCAACTGCTAACTGTATGTTAGGTTGTGCTGATCAACAATATCTGGTTCAAACATTTATTGTTATTGCTCTGAACCATGATTACAATTGTAGTATGCCAGGGCATCTATTTTCAACACAGTTTATACTGTCGATTGTAGTTTTTGTAATTTTAACTCTGGGGACTATTCCAGAATTAAATGTGTTTGTGAATGGGAAATGTCAAAAGGCATTTTTTTAAGACTACAGTGGATCAAATTTTAACTAGACTGGTTAACATAAAACACTCTGAAAAGTCTCAGCTAATACCACCATCTATATTTAACTGAATTAAGTGTCTTTCACTCTCCTATACCTTCAATTACTGAAATACTGTAAAAATTAGCAGTGTGAATCAGTTTTGATGCATATCCAAACTGACTCTCTAGCAGAAATTCATTCACCAATGTTGTATTGTTTACCATAATGATAATAATATGATAAAATCATACATGCCAACCCCTGAGAGGTATAAACATAATTATTGCTTTTATAACTGGCAAAAAAGCATCATTTGGGCATAAAAAGTGTAATCTCTATATCACATGCCTGAATTATAGCACATATGATTAAGATACATTTCAACTGCTAACCAAGTTCTGCAGCTGGTCAAAATTCTTGTCACAAAGGGCAAAATCCATATGGATTAGAACCAGAATACAAGCATCAAATATACTGAAAAATTATTTTATTCAGCACTCAATAATCATTCTACATGTGTAAATTTCACTAAATAATCTTGAACTGGAAATCTGCAATAAGGCCAGGTGCTCAGATTGCTGTATTACATTACTCTCGTATACTTCTTTTAAAGTTTGTAAAGCAGTGTTGATTTGTCGTTTTTTTCTGATCTGACATGTTTTGAAGTTTGAAAAGATCCATCTGCTCTGACATTTTCTGTCACATAACATCCAAAACTCACACTATAAAACGTTTCACTTAACATCTGGTGCCATTTTCTTTAAAAGTACAGACTGGTTCACAACTTACCTAGCTTATCAATAAAATGAATCTGTGAGGCAAAGTTCACATTTAAAGAAACTCGTCTGTTTTCTTAGAAATGGGTCATATATACAGTTCCTATAAATAGCAAATAAGGAAAGTACTTTTACACTATTCTCATGCAGCAGTCACCTTTTTAAGTTGTTGTTGTTGTAGGGTTTAATGCCATTTTTCAGCACATGACAGGCTATACATCAAGGCCAGTATAACTGATGGAGGAAGAACCCTGGAAAACTCCAGGAAGAACCACCGACCCACGAGAAGCTACTGGCAAGCTTTCTCACGTACCCATGTTAGCCAAGCCTGAGACTTGAACCCATGCAGACAAAGGTGAAATGGCAGAGATCCGGAATGGTGAACGCTTTAGACCACTCAGCCACTCAGGTCCCCCACCTTTTTAAGAATATTCTCAAATTTATATCAGTGGAATTAAAGAGATGATACTAAAAATGACAAAAACAACTTCTAATTGCTTTATTTTGTTGTTGTTTTTTAATGTACCAAAAAGGTGTAATCCGCACACAGTCTAGTGTAAGGCGTAATTTGGTGAAAGAAAACATAATGATTACACCAAAACTGTAATGGTTGGCATGTATGTAAAATTAATAACATTTCATGGATTTACGTTCCTTACTCAATTCAAAATATGTTTATTAAATGGGTGGCTGAGTGGTCTGAGGCACTTGCCTCAACATATCACTCGTATCATTTCTGTTAACATGGGTTCAATTCTCAGCTTGACTAACATGGGTATGTGAGAAAGCTTGCCAGTAGCTTCCTGTCTATCAGTGGTTCTTTCTCCACCAAATATACAGGCCACCATGTATAGCCTATCATGTTGTGAAAAATGGGTATTAAACCACACAAAAACAAGACAAAAGGGCTAATCAAAATCTCATATTTCACATGTTTTTCGTCAGAAGATTAACCTAAATGTGATTCTGAATATTTTGGGATTCACAACACATGTTCTTTACCTGTTGTAGAGAGTTATCTGACTGACTAGGCAAAAGGTCTTGGGATGAACCATTGGTACTGCCCTCTACTGTGTTGTCCTCTTCTGCAGTAATCTCCTGTGTTGAAATTATGGGCTCCACAATGATTTCAGCTGGGGGCTGATTCGGCAGAGTTTTGCCTGGGCCACCTGGCCAAACCTGTTGGGTGATGGCAAAATAAATAAAGAAAAATATAAAAAGGTGTAAAACTTACCTAAATAAATCTTAAATCTATCTTAGTGGACATGTGTGAGTTCTGTTATATGTGTGAACCAAAATCCTGTGCCAGCTGTTAGTCAAAGTAGTACTAATATTATATTACCCATACTTTGTGGACCATGCTGAGGCTATGACATCATAGCTATAGTCAAAGCAGAAACAAAATACACAAAGCAATAATGCAACCATGAAAAATTCCAGTGTGCACAGTCAACTTCAGGTGTACAGAGTCCTGTTACTTTCTTTCCAACTAAATTATATCCAGGACAAAACATTCAGATTTTTAAAAATGGAAAAAGCCTGCTGGAAATTGTAGCAAACAAAGGAAAATCAGTCTGCATTAAAAATAAAAAGATTTCTGACTAAAACCAGAAAAGTTCCATCTCTGAAGAAAACATTCCTTTAGCATTAGTATCTGGTTTTTTTATTAGTATGAACTGAGTAGGATAGCTTGTATCGTAAAAACAAACTGGTTCTGCCTGAAGTGTGGAGAAACATCTATGCAGAAAGCAACCTCATCATTTGTACCTCTATTGTTTTCTACAAATATAAAATACAAAGGTGAAGCACACTATCTGGTATCTTGAGCCTGTACATCTGTCTCACATGGTTCCCACACTTTTCTAAAGATAAATTTCCAGGTCATTTCCAGGGTTTTTCCAGGATGAAATTAATTTTTTCAAGGTTCACATATGACCATTACTGAATGGAATTAAGGAACGTTTCAGATTATAAAACATGCATTTTCGAAATCTAAAGATGTTTCTCTTTCAAGACTCTCCAAAACATCTAAGTCTGCAAAGATGATCATGTACAAAACCACAAAATGTATCACACGAAACAAGTTTGATCATATTCCTATAAATTGGCATGTAAAGTCATTTCAATGTACAGAATAAAAATTCTAACTTTATTTTGCTGACCTGCATTATGTTGCTAAGTGGGAACAACATAATGAACATAAATTTTGTTTTGTTTCCTTTCACACTTTTAATTTTAAAGAATTCTATAGCAATATATATATATATATATATATATATATATATATATATATATATATATATATATATATATATATATATATATGCATCTCATAGAAAGTAACATTTCCTATTACAGTATATAAAAAAAACAATAAATTCAAATAATTAGAATCTTGTCTTGTAATGGAAAGAGTTTAACCCTGAATTTATCTGTGCCAATAAAATCCCAAACAAGATTTTTCAAACAACCTAATCTCCTTAAGACTATCTGGTTAAAACTCCATCATTTAAAAAACCATTTTCAAATGGGTTGATTTAAATTTTGACAGAAGTCCTTCAAAATTATATACTGTTGTATAAGCAAGGACTGAATTTTCTGTAAAATCAACTTGTCTTCTTGTAATTGGTTAAAGCAGTCCCCAAACCTGTACTGATACAAGGGCTTGTATTGTTTTTTAATATACAATACAAGGGATGACAGTTTCTCATTTCAGCTCCAAAATTCAACAATTTGAACCACAAATTTGGCTTATAATGAATAGCAGTCCGTTTTCTCATCCAAGTTTCCTCCGAATAGTCCCACCCCATTTTTCATATTTGGACATTTAGGCTGGGGTGTGGGGTCATTGCAACTGCATATCAAAAATTTGGAATTTTCCGCCACTGTGTGGTAGCGACATATAGTGGGCCTAGAAAATTTACACTTATGTTATATCGACTCATACCTGCATGAAATCGATATGAAAATGATTTATTTTCTCAGAAATGGCAGCTGTTATAATCGTTATGTCTTTATTCCGCTTACAGACTAGACGAAACTTCGGCATAGATGAAACTTGACCCGGTACTCGCCATTTTCATTACTGGTCACATGACTTCACAAATCTCAAACGACGACATCGGAAGTCCAGTAGTCACGTGATATCAATAACCAACTCCTTTATAATGTTGTTGTACAGAAATTCAATTATATTAAATGAAAGTCTGATACATTTTGTAAAAACCAGCAATCTGGCCAGTCTGATTTATCAAGCAGAGAGCACATGTCAACGTGGTAGTCACGTGATACAACAACACTCCAGAAGTTGTTCTTGGAATATATAAATATGGAGAATTTTGTGTTCTTTCATTTTTGTATTTTTATTACAACCAGTATACGACTTTCATTTAATATTTTTTTAATTTTTTCTCTACAACATTTGAAAATGTGGGTTGTTCGATTTGTGTACTCATGCAACTAGCAATGCAAATCGAGAGTACACGTCACATTTCATCAACGCCGTAGTTTTATCTTGTCTTTCTGCAGATTAAAGACATAACGATTTTAATACTCACAATTTCTGAGAAAATAAGTAATTTTCATATCGATTTCATGCATGTATCACTCGATCTAACAATGTTTAAAGTTTTCTAGACCATCCGGTAAGCGGCTACGCTTTGTCACCACCATGTTGGCCTCTTGAGATGCTAGACTGGTTTTCATACCTTCCAGGTATATACGGATATCAAGCTGACTTTGAAAATAAAAGTCTACTAGACAAATCCAATCCACTGAGCGTTTGGACTGACTCAGCAAATAGTGTTTATTGCAAGCACCCAAATGATCCATACTGCACCCTCCGAATATTCTGGTTAGAACTCAATAAATTTAACTCACGATCAGTTTAGTTACGTCTCAATTACGTGATTGTTTTGGGCGTCAAGTGGTGGCAGAAAATTCTTGGGTTTTTACCGACTTTCATCAATATTTGCTAAATTCAATGACTTTTCACAGTCGGGAAAAATCTTATCATTTCTCCTGACTTTTTACTGATTTCCCAGTAGCGTGAGAATCCTGGTCTCAGTGACATATTGTTGTGTAGACTTTTTCACCAAATGACCAATCCCCAGCGCAGAAGTATCTCGTACTACTTACTAGCACAGCAATTTTAATAAAAATCCTAGTATTTCAATCACAATGAAAAATGTATTTTCTTATCCTAAAAGATTTCATGAAAATCAGAAGTCAATTTTCAATTTATGACTCTCTGAATTTGTGTACATCATATAATAGCAATCACCTATATTTTGATGCTGTTCCAACCAACGTTTAGCATGGTAGCATTGCTCAGCATGCCACCATTAGCTGTAGTATGTAAACACTGCACTGACAGGTGGGGTGAGTCACAAATTCAGCAACTGTACAGTACCTCGTGCCCTAAATAATTTTTCTACATTGGAATAAACACAAAAGCTTCTCCACAAAATATAAAGTACCTTATGCGTGGACATGTGTTTTTTAACGTTGGACTTCTGAGCAAAGGCTCGTCCACAGACAATACATTGGAACGGTCTTTCTCCAGTATGAGAACGAATGTGCTGCTGCAGGTCGAAGTTCTTTGAAAAGGCTTTGTCACAGTACTGACAGCGAAGCTTCTTTCTCCCCAATGTATCGTCAATCTGGGTCATGCCAGCAGTTCTGCTTCTACGCTGCTTCAGAGTTCCATTTTCTCCATCCAGAACACTAATCAAGTTGGCCTGAGCTGTTTTACGACCTTCAATTTGAAAAGTTAAAGGTATAAAGTTTATATCTTGCTAATCTGATTAAGAGATTTTAACTTTTGCAATCACTGAAATAAATCAGGATTAGAATCAAAGAAAATTTTTATCTCAATTTTTATCTCAGAATACTCCTTAATCATATTAATACTAGGAATTAAGTTCTGCTAATTCCTTATTCCAGCCCTCCTAGAAAGACAACAAAATATATATATATATTCTGAAAGATGGCACTGTTGGCTAAAATAGTGATAAAAAGAATAAAGAAAGTTCAAAATGTATTATGTTCCAAAAAATCTTTAATTTTCAAAATAGTAATTTTGCATATTTTCGTGTCAGATAATTAAACTACTAATGAAGCACTTATAAAATTCATAATACCATTAAAACTTCTTATTTTGTTTCACCAAAGTTGTTTTTACAAAATATTATATAAAATAGCAACCTCAAAATTAGGTTACAGTTGATCTGCAACTTTTTTTATAGTAGGTCACTGGTTCCCAACCACCCGGTTATGACCAAAATCTGGGTCATGAAGACGTTCTGGAGGGTTGCTAAAGAAATTTTGGAGGATGGCAAAACTTATCAAAATGTGGAAACAGGGTCTTGAGGCTCTGAATTTTTTTTTTTTATTAGAGCTGCAGCCAAAGAAGGTTGGGAACCACTGTAGCAGATATCCTTTTTAATACATACGAAGAATAAACTGCATAAATTGATTAATTTTATCAGCATTGCACATGGATATTTCCACTGTGTCATTAATTCAGTTCCGACTGAGTTACAAAGATGTAGTTCTTCAACCACCATTTTTCAAGGACCATATGTGAATTTTCAGTAGGAATTCCACTGATAGCATTGTAATTTCTGGCAGTTATGATGATAAAATAAGTATAAAAAAATTAACCACTGAGTATACAGACTTTTTTGGCTAAATATCCATCTTCCTCTTTGAACAAAAAAAATTTTCCTTATAAATGGCCATTGACTTTTTTTATGCAATGTAATGAAACACCAAGGAAATGGGGGTGGGGGAGGATGGTGTGAAATCAAGTCATGGCAAAGTCAGCTTCACTTTTTGGGCATGTTCAGGTGAACTGACTCGGAGGTGACTATTTCACCTGAACCGTTAGCTAGCATGGACCCTGGTCTCTAACAAAACTATCTATAGGAATTAATTCTTCCAAGACACTATTCTAATTACCTTCCCATGCTAAAGGTAGGTGGCTAACCATGTATTAGATGTCCTTTAGCTTAAGCTTCAACCTGGAGATTCAAGTCTCTCAAAGGGTCAAGCGAGGAGCTTGAGTACATTATTTCTGGCTTACCCATGGGACAGGAACCCGATTTTGTCCACTAATCCTGGTTGCAAGATTAGAACATATTTCATGATGAGCGAAAGGGCATGCCATTCACTCACCCTACAGCTGGAACTAATGCTATCAGGAAGCACGTCTTGTATGACAGTCGCTTCAGTTTGGACAACAACGCAAGTAACAAGGGCTGATTAAAAACAAAATTGGCCAACAAATCAGACAGATCCTCGTCATGGTTTATATCCATTCTCCCATAATGTCTAAAGGTGCTGGATAACATGGAGCAGTAGCCTTTAATCATAGTTGGTTCCAATTTCTTCTCCTTAAAGAGCCAGAAAAAGAAAACGGCCAGTTGCAGAACCAAAACCGTCAAGAAAATGATGTCATTGTCCCTTCACAGCATGTAAACATGCCACTTGCCTTCATATGCAAAGTGGATGGTCATTTAGCATGTGAGATCCTCTCCACAACTAAAGCACCCAAACTCCTTTCCATGCAGGGCTTTCCTGATAAGAGCCAGAGGAGTCAAATATCTGCAATTTCTGGATCTTATCACTAGATTATGTGTATCACTGACCAAATAGCTGTCCCATCTGAGAGGGGTGATCAGAATCACCATGCAGATCTGATATCTCATTTTCTTAATCACTCTCATAATAAAAATAGTGTGTCAGGGGGAGGTAGGGAGGCTTATCACTAGATCTGATCCAAGCTGAACAACAAATCATCCAATGACCAGGCTTCTGGGTTTGGGACCAGTGATATAAAGGTGGGCAGTTTGTGGTTGTGTTGACTATTGGACAACCTCTAAGAGAGCAAATCTGATGAAAGACTGATGGGTGCAAAGACTACTCAGTGTACAGAGTCTACAATGAATCAGCTATGACATGCCAAGTACAAGTCTACAATGAATCAGCTAGGACTTGCCCAGTACAAGTCTTTAATGATTCAGTTAGGACATGCCAAGTACAAGTCTTATCTATACAGTGATTTAATGCTGGGAACATCAACAAAGAAATTCCCAGACCAAAACCCAGAAATTTGATGATGCAGAGATGCAGATAGGATTTTATCTCAAGGCTGGAACTCCAACACTGCCATATAGGGAAGGGAGTAGGAGAAAAAAAGAGGAGGAGGAGACTTGATCTTCCTAAGCTTTTGTGCAATTCAATTTACATTAACATTTTGTTGGCACTACATTGCCACTTTTGTGCTGAGGTGCCATAAGACATCGCTATATACATACATTAATTCTGTCTCCTTCTGTCTGCTCCATTCTGTTAAAGATCTACAGAAATCAAAATCCTCTAAAGATGTCTTCTTCACCTGTATGAACATTAATTTGTTGATGGTTTCTGAGTTTAATCTGTTCCTTATCTGTGAATGACTATTGTTCTGTGCTTAGAACCCCTGTTCACTGTCTGCCATCTAAAGGGGCATATACATAGCTAGCTTAGCCAGCTTAAACAAGCTAGGAAACTGTTCTTTATGGTTGTTATGTACAATTCTCCACAGCTCACAGGTATTGTCTCTTGAATATCTCTACCCAAAATAAGATGTTGACTATCATGAACTCTGCCAAAGTTTCATGTTACTGAATTAATGCTTTCTGACAACTATGCCAGATAATGACTACTATGCCAGATACTGACTACTATGCCAGATGCTGACAACTATGCCAGATACTGACTACTATGCCAGATACTGACTACTATGCCAGATGCTGACTACTATGCCAGATACTGACTACAATGCCAGATACTGACTACTATGCCAGATGCTGACAACTATGCCAGATACTGACTACTATGCCAGATGCTGACTACAATGCCAGATACTGACTACTATGCCAGATTTCTCATCTGTTCCATAATAATGTATTACGGTTTCAAGTCCATCAATGCCACAGTCTACTTGTTCAGACAGGTATTTTAATCAAATAACCAAAATATCCTTATTTTTTCATTTTATTTAAGATTAAGGGCTAAATTGTTTGAGAAAAGAAATGAAAATTGCACTATTTTTAAATTGCCTAGATTTTAATTACGCTTGGCATTCTGCCATTTCCACATTTAACTTCAAAATACCACTAAAATGGGGATTGACCGGAATGCTGTGTTTTTGTCCATCCAGCATGTACATCTGACTTGCATTCAACATCTTTATCAGGTTCAAAATCACTCAATGATATTTCCATTAACATTTTCCTAGCTCCAATAATCAAGTATACTTTAATTCATGTTAACAACCCTCTCCTCTGGCCCCAAGTTGCTGCTCACTGTGGTGAAGCACAGCATCTATGCATGCTGGCATCTGTGTAAAAAAAAACATAACTTCTGGCTAGCAATTCTCCAGAAGGATTCCTTCCTACCTGATACAGGAAGTGTTTTATCTCAGTTATAGTCAGTACATGGTGATATAGGCCAATAAAGCAATCTGAAGAGGGCGCATATGCATAGCTAGTTCAGCCAGCTTGAATAAGTTGAGAAACTGTTCTTTAAGGTTGTTATGTACAATTTTCACAACTCATAAGTAGTCTCTTTTATATCTTTGCTCCAAAATAAGACCCGTAAGTAAAATAAACTCAGCCAATGTTTCACTTTCTTGAATCAGTGTTTTGATGATTTGACAACACCAGATTTCTTATCTGTTCCATAATGCTATATTATGGTTTTAAGTCCCTCAATGCCCCAGTCTGAGTGCTCAGACTGAGGTATTTTGATCAAATGAATATCCTTAGTTTTTAATGTCTGTTTAGATTCTTATTTATATAATTTATCTTAACCTGTTGAGTGCTATATAGTTTTGTAGCACAAGATCCCTCAGTGTTGAATTGTTTGAGAACTGTAATGAAAACTTGCACTCAACTTCTAAACTGCCTCTATTTTAATTAGGCTTGGTATTCTGACTTTTCTACATTTTATTTCAAAACACAGGTCAATAGTGGGTTGAACTGAATACGTCTGTTTTTTGACCATTTGACTCGCATTCATCATCATTATCAGGTTCAAAATCACTCACATGTATTTCCAGTAACACTTTTCCAGCTCCAATAATCTGATATGCTTCAAACTTTAAAAATCATTGTCATCGTTGCTATCATCAGCCAGCATTTGGTGAATGAAAATGACATCTGAAGATGAACCAGTTGAGGAGTTGGCCATTTGGGGTTTTCTAGGTAGCAAATATTTTAAACATGCATTTGTAAGTCTTCCATAATGAATGCAGGTTAAAACTACAACAGAATGCTTGTTCCAGGGTCCAATGTGCCAATCAAATTTAGCTTAACAACCATTTATGTTAAGCCAAAGTAGCCAGTTGTGTAAACAGTTGCCTGTTGGAACAAAGACACATGTCACTGCAAGGGATATGAGACCCCTGCCAGCAGTGCAACTTATCTTGAGACAAGGACTTTTGTTAATAAAATCTGTATACTGCACAAAGTACATCTTTATATGCACTACTTTAAACTAATTTGCAGGAGTTCTTGCACATCACCACAAATTCATACAAATTATACAAGATATGCGTGCCCTGGCAACATCTCTATCATTTATAATGTGGCATAAAGATGACATACTCCTGGTATCTAAAAACATGTCTCCCCAGAGCAAAACAAAATTAATCATTCAGGTTCAATCAAGTAATCATTAACACATAGCCTATGACAAAATTAATTAGCAGTCCGAACGAATTTGTTTTGATTCACACACAGCTGAAGACAGATGGGTGGAGCTTGACTATTCAGCAATTGCAGACATTTGATGAGAATAACTGTCAAAGTTGTGACTTTCCCCTGTCAAAATTGTCATGACATGAAGAATTAACTTGATTCAAGATCAATTTCCAGAATTTAAATAACGGATGAATACTACAACTTAAAACATATCTTGAAGGCATTAATTTTTCACATTTTACCTAACAGGACCAAAAATATACAAGAAAAGGTCAGACTAAATGCATTTCGGCATGAAAGGAGTAACCTAATTTATCCTAGATTCTTTAAGATACAAATTTAAAAATTTTGGGTTTGGTGTGGTTTGATTTGGTGCTTTATGGCACTGCAATGCACAAAGGTACATTCCTCTTGGACAAAATATACAGATGTACAAAAGATGTTGAAACAAGTGCTGGAAAATTCTGCTTGATTTCAAATATCTGGTTACCTTATGTTGGTGTAATTAAAGTAAAGGATGCAGGAAATAAACAATATATGACGGCAATGTCTGAAATGAACTTTATGTATGATGTCCTGTTAATTAAAATTGGAGATGACACCTCTATATAAGTATTAACAAGACTTATAATAAGCATACATTTGTCTACCAGCAAGGTACATTGTAACTAATGATAAAACCACATTTCTATAAAATCATACCTGCTTTTGTGGGACTGGGTTTAATCACTGTTTGTGGTTTCTCTGGCAATGTTGCTATGGTAATTTGCTGCGCATGTTGTTGTAGAAGGGGCTGGAGATTATTGACAGTGCTGGTGAAGGCCGAGCCATTGGAAGCCAGAGTGGCTGTGCTCTGGAGGGGACTGAGAATTGTAACATTGTTACTGACCCTTGGTGCTAGATGAGTCACTTGAGATAGGAAGGGTCCAGTAGCTTGAACTGTAGGGTTACCAGTCTATAAATTTAAAAAGAAAAATAAGTCTAACACTTAGAGTACCAGTCTATTCATTACAAAAAAAGTAATTCTAACACTTCATAAACTGCTAAATGGCTTGTTGTTGTTGTTGTTGTTGTTGTTGTGGGGCTTAACGCCATTTTTCAGCACACGATAGGCTATACATGGCGGCCAGTATTAATGGTGGAGGAAGAAACCGGGAAATCCGCGGAAAGAACCACTGACCCACGAGAAGCTACTGGCAAGCTTTCTCACATATCCACATTCGCCGAATCTTAGACTCGAACCCACGCAGACAGAGGTGAGATGGCAGTGATCCGTAACGGAGAGCGCTTTAGACCACTCGGCCACTCGGGGCCCCCTAAATGGCTTGCATGAGAATATCAAATCCAGAATGTTGCTAATTAAAATAAATGCCATTAAATCAGTGATGTTCATGTCAAATTGTAAAAGTCCTAAAGTTAGGCTGGAGGTGTGGAAAATTATAGTTTCAATCATCCAATTTTTCAAAAAGTCTGAACAAAATTAAAACTACTTTCAACTAAAAAAAGGATTGAAACGTGATTAAACAAAATTTAAACAAAATCACAGGCAGGTGGTCCAAGGGGCAAAGTCCACTTCGGAAATTGAATTTTGTGCCATTTCAACTAAATAAATTGTCTTTCCTGAATTTTTTCAGTTCAATTCTTCTCCCATAAATAACAACAAATAGACATAAAAATCTTCAGCTGTTTTTAAATAAATATTTAATTTTCACTTTAATATCTCAAACAGAAATGCATGCTATATATGGTAATAATGGTAAAATATGATTAAAACCAGTGTAGAAATAGGTCCAAAAACACCAACAGGGGATATACAGGTTTGGGAGGCCATAATTCTTTGATAATGCAAAGTAAAACTTTTGTAAAATTACATTTTCAAAGTTAGTCCTATCATTAATTGAAATGAGATGAGGAAATCATTCAATATTTTAACTAGCCTGGTTTAGTAACTCCAACAGTGACAGTTGCCATGTATTCCTAGATGCAGAATAGGTCACACAAAATTTTAAGCGCATGTAGTTATGAATGAGGCCCAAGCAGACCTGATATTGTTCACCTGGACAGTTGACATATGTCAGCTTGTGAATGCAAATTTCCACACATACTGCAACCGTAAAATGGACAGAAAAGCTTGGACTTAGTTTCTATAATGTCTTGTAATATTGGTGTGATTTATCTTATTTCCTAGAGTATACACATCAGATCACAGTCTCAACATAAAAGGACAAGTCATTTATACAACCAGCATTGTTACCAGGACCTCTCCCAGCCCCTGAGGACTTGGTCATAATTAACACTATGATTTAATTTATCCTGGTGGGTATCAATTTTCATGACTTTGTAAAATAGAAAAAGTAAATTTTCATGGTTGTTGTTGTTGTTGTTGTTGTTGTTTTGTTGTAGGGTTTAATGCCATTTTTCAGCACAAGATAGGCTATACATGGTGGTCAGTATAAATGGTAGAGGAAGAATCCGGGAAAATCCCGGAAAGAACCACTGACCCAAGAGAAGCTACTGGCAAGCTTTCTCATGTACCCACATTGTCCGAGCCCAAGACTAGAACCCACAGAGACAGGGGTGAGATGGCAGTGATCAGTATCAGTGAGCACTTTTGACCACTAGGCCACTCAGGGCCCCCATTTTCACGGTTCTTTCACTCACTGACCCATTCAAATTCTTTTCCTTTTTGCCTGAAATAAGGGGTAAGAAAGGCATTTGCGGGGTTACTTCCAGATGCAACCAAACACATATTTCCAAGATATTTCATTTAACAGGATGCTTAGGTGCATATGTTCAGAAAGTTGAAAATTGGACTTCTTTAAACTTTTTTTTAGCATATTGTTAAGCACAATTTAGCACAAGTTCATTAAAGGATTTGCCTTTGTAAAAGTTTGCACATTAATAGGCATTCAATTTCATGGATTAACCAAAACAAATACCCAAAATAAAGAATACAAACGAACAAAACTATGGTAACCACAAAGGTTGGTCACCCGAATGGTGGTAAAAACAATACTACCACCAGTGTGACCACAACTCAAACACGTCACCATCAATCACTTACATTGTATTTTCATCCATGTACTTCACATGAAAAAGAGCCAACGCAGCCAATGTCACCAAGTTAAATGGTTACTGAAGCAAATCTATATAACCTTGTACTTAAACTGCTGTCCAAAAAGTTGTACTATCAGTACATTGTGCTTAATGTCATAATTCCAAACATGTGATCAACAGCCCCTGCTCCATTCACTCAGGAAACTACACAAGTTTGCAGGCATTCTAGTGCCTGAGTGGCTGAATGACTAAATTGGTTACATTGTATTACACGCACCTCTGGGGTTTGCGTTTGATCCTCACCAGCTCAGTGCCTCCAAATTCTTACATCATTATCTTCACTCCACCCCCTTGGTGCTTTTTCCTGGAATAGCCCTTAGGACCAATTAGAGATCATAAAAGTATTTTAGTGAAAACCCAACAAGACAATCACCTGTTCTGGAAGAGTAGCAACAAAAGATTTTCAGGATTACCACTGCGGCAGCCATAACAGATGCCAGATTAGCACCATTTTAATTTAGGACCATCTCAAACACCAGGCTGATAACACCATCCATTCAGAAGTAGTGATTACCAAATTTCAAACTGGTTAATTGGGCACTATATACACTTAGGTCCAACTCGGCACCTTTGTCACTTAGGACCAACTTGACATCAGAAGATGTCTTAAAGCAAAAACCTTGTCAATATAACCATCCATTCAGACAGAGTAGCATTAACATGATTTTCAGAATGGATATCAAATATTCAAAATCAGTAACATTTTCACTTCAGACCAACCAGAAATCATAAGAAGTCTTTTCATGAAAACAACATGCTGAAATGAGTATCTGTTCAGGATTAGTAGTGATGTGATTTTCAAGATGGCTGCCATGGTAGCCATACTGAATGTCCGAGGGTCATCATTTTCATTTAGGACCAACTACCTTTAGGATTAAAAATAATTTCAGTTTTGTGGCAACCCTCCAACAGGTTTAGGAGAAGCAGTGTCAACAAATGGACAGATGGACATGCAGACAAGGGTAACACTAAATCCTGACACAACTGTCATGGTGGGGCATAAAAATACCCACCCCCTTCTGTTTTTAAAATCCACTACCAAACAAAGTCAAATTTCAGTTAATATCACTTGTCATTTATGAAAATTATCTTTCTGCATCTATGCTGCTGTGAGAAAATGTCCTGCAAACGGTGGTCACAGTAGTTATCACGTCAAACCATTTTGGTATATGAGAGCTATTTGAACTTGCTTTGTCATGATTATATAATGGAGTAAAATCGAACTTCAAATAAACTTTGCTGAAGATCATGATTAGGCTAATAACATGGAAGGAACTGAAGTGTAATAGCTTTTGTTCATCAGCATGCATCTGTGAATTGGATTATTCCAGTATGAGTACTTTACCAATGCAAATTAGCCAAATGGACTCCTCCACAGCAATGTTCAAAGACTAGCAACATAAAATCACCCAAACGGTTGTCAGTCAAATAATCTGTGGTATGGCAGATGTTTAGCCCTTACTACCTTTACCTGCATCTATTACAATTAACTGTATGACCTACCCAGGCTTGATAGTATTATTAAGTATGAAGCTACGTAGACCAAGACTGCTCACTCTTTATACAGGCTACATGTTATGTGTATATTTCAGTGTCACAGGAACTCTCTTTTTTAAAAACTATATTAATCTGAAAGTGTGTTTTATAAACAAAAATGTGTTGGTGGGTTTGTGAGTTAAAGATTTTGCTTTTCATGTGAAACTGCAATGTTACATCATTAAAGTGAAGTAGACTTTCAGACTGGTATACATTTCATTTTGCAGGCACAGACTAAAGTAGATTCTAAATGGTGCACTTGTGCATGTGATCTGCAACTAGAATATACCAAGGCATTTGAAGAAAATCCAAAACATGGAAAAGAGAGATGCAGAAATTTAAAATTCCAACTGTGATTTCCACAAACAATGAAATTTTCACATCACTCTAAATGTGTTCATCAGTGACTAACCAGTTGAAATGTGGAGGTATGAAGGAGGGCAGACTGATCAACACCACCAAAGGTCAACATCTGCTCATCGGTCAGCACCATGTTGGATGTCAGCTGGGTCAAGGAGGGTTGAGCCAATCCAGTACTGAAACTCTGAAGAGTTTGCTGTGGAGGAAAGAAAGAGAAATATTAAATTGTTTAAAAAGTTTACATGTATTAAAACTAGCAATAATTCATGGCTATTTCTAGTATAAATCACAACATTTTTGGAGTTCTAGAGTTTACAGCTGTCTTTCATTTGTAGGAGAGATGCAAGTAGAAAAGAGTAATATTCCTGGCCAATGTATGCATATATGTAATAAAATTGCAAGAAATCACGTAAAAAGGGAAAAGGCACAAATCAAAATAAATCAGTGTGAAAGCAGATTGTTCTCCATGTGTCAGGAATGCCTGCCAAACTTCAGGACAACTTATCAAAAGCTGTGAAACTATAGTTGTCAGTACAAGTATTGTCATATATAATGTGTACATTTAACACATAAAAGGGGCACAACACGGGTAAAGTGACAACAGGCGTTTTGCACATGTTCACGTGATATATGGATGAAAATGCAAGATGACATTTTACAGTAAAAAATAAACCAGAAAAATAAATAACTGGCGTGTGAAAATGAATATGTTTCCCAATGTCTATATATCTGCCAAGTTTTAGAGCAATTTATCAAAAAGCTGCATGCACATTGATGACCAAACAAGGGGCATACTTCCGATAAAAAAGGCACAAAAAACATTAGAACAGCAAAACAATGATATGCACATGTTGACCTAAATATATTTCTCCATACAAAGCAGCATGGGTGGAAAGTGTGGAAGGGATTAAGTAACAGCCCCTCCATGCTGTTACCATGCAAGTTAATGGAGTTGTGGCATGTGAAATATGTTCAGCACATTTGTTTGCTTGTTTAGCAATAAAAGAGCTAAAAGGTAATATCTGCTTGCCAAGACAGGAGTTGAATGACAGTTATCTCCCTCTGAAAAGAGAGATTAGGTCTCACTGGATAGTTTCGTATTTTGACACCTCCCTAATTTTTAAGGTAGAAGGCATGAACCTAATTATCATAAGCCTAGCATTTATAAATTCAAACAGAAGCTAAATCTGTAATGTGGTTTAGATTTACTTTTGAGTTAGGCTTGAAAATGGGTTGGCTTGTTTGGTGACTGCCTGTCACAGTTAGACTAGCATTGGAGATCAAATGCGTAACTTGGGCTGCAAATGAATAGCCAACTTGGCTTACGTATTTACGTATATCTGCTACAGAGGTAAATATCTAAAAATTGAGATGGTTGAGGGGTGATGAATAGTATGCTAATTTGTTATAGTACTAGTGAACTTTATTCATGCATAAGGCACATACTGATTCTTTTAGCTGCCTTGTCACAGGAAAACATTCAAAATAGCTCTTTGCTGTCAAAAATGAATGTAAAAAAAAGGGGTTGGTGGCAGTGTTGGTTCAATATAAAAGCAATCAGTTGTATAAGGAATTAACCTGATTGCCGCAGTCAAAATCTCACATGCATGCTTTCTACAAAAATCATTAGTTTGTTTTTGTTTGTATCTTCAGTGTAAAATTATTCTCATTTTTCTGCAATAGGTAATTGTCGGATTAAAATTCACCAGATAAACTGTCCAGTGAGACCTTAGTGCCAGATGCCAGTAGTCATGGAGCAGATGTGTCTTCTTTCACAGATGTAACTAAAGGGAGGGCTTTGGAGTATGTGCCTGTATTTATGATTCGTATATATTCTTGAAGGAGCATTTTCTTTACCACTAAAATTGGTTTCTTTTTCATATAGGTCAGATGATCATATATTTGGAAAATATGTAAGATGCGGAGGGAGTTTACCCCAGAGTTGGCCCTTGCTCTGTTTCCTAATGCAGAGGTTCCCAACCATTTCAAATATGTGGACCACTTCTTAACTTCAAAAATTTCACGGACCCCACATGCTAATAAATGTACTTTTAGGCTCCATTAATTCCTGTACATGACAACAACCAAAACTCAAGAGTGAACTTAGTCAATGTTGTAAATGAATTAACAATTTATTCATGACACCAACAAAAACATATTTGAAATATAGTAGTATATGTGCAAGACACTTAATCGATCCATTTGTGGACCCCTTTGAATAACACCTGCCAACCCCCAGGTCCATGCCCACAGGTTTGGACCACTGTCCTAATGAATATAAAGCAACTTTTAATCTCGCCAAGATATGGGCTAACATATGCTCATTGTGAATGAATGGATATGGTTTAGACAATTTGCAGGTTTCATGGGTCTTCAGTGAAGAGTCTCTCTCATTCCATGGTAGAGAAGTTGCATAAAAACCAGTCCTCATCTCCCCAGTCCATTGGAACTACACAAGTTTTGCTTGTTGGGCAACCCATTTTCCAATATCAACACAGCCATAAAATAAGAGGTTGAAAGATGGCAACTGCAATATGAGGAAGATCTTTCAGCAGCAGCAACAGATGAAGATGCGCAGCGATGGCAATGTTGAGTAAGCACTGACCTGCCCCATTCAAAACATGGGCAACACACATTGCTGATTCCCAGGCATGTCTGTTGGTAGGGTTATCAATGGAGGATCCTAGACTCTGGCTCAGATTGCTGAAATCTGACCATCGAGACCAAAATGACTATGGAGCCAATATCTACAACATTATAAACCAGTTGTTGCATGTTGAGAAATGATTTCTAGTTCATGTGAACCAAATAGCATTCCAACATTCCCAGCCACATGATGTCTCTGTCAACACCAGCTTAACTTCAGTGTGGAAATCTGGAATGGGTGTCTTGTTGAAAGTGTCTTGTTGAAAGTCAAACTGAAGCTTGATGCGAGCCGACAATGCAAAAAGAAAGTTATGTTGAAATATGGGTCCTGAAGATGCCTTTTTTGAGTAATATTGTATGTCACTGGCTCATTTAGACTGGTAGCTGTTTGAAAAAGACCTGTCTTTCTTAAATGAAAAAATCCTTCATTAAGTGTACAGTTTTACACCTTTCTGTACAACAATATCTTAAAACTAAAACTCTGCCTCAACTGCAAATTTACTCCAGCCACATTTCCAAAAATTTGCCACTAAATTTAAGGGAGAGTAAGATGGTCCAAAATTATTGTCTACAGTAACTCCTCTGACCAAGTCTTGTTTTACTGTTGTGTTTGACATTCCAGAATGAGCTGAACAGCCATTACTGTAGAAGAGTATTCAATGCATTTCAAATAAATATAACACATTTTATGCAGCTTAGTCACAACTTCTGATCAAACGCAATAAAAATAACAATGGACTCTTTCAATTTCCAAAAGAAGAAGGTCACAGAAATGTTGATATGTCAATTAGCATATGTACAACTAGGATGTATCATAAAGAACTGCCCATTCTAAATTTTCTTTGAAGTATTACAAGCAATCAAATGGTCAGAAATCCTTACAAACACTAAGAAAAGATTTATACATAAAATGTATGCAATCATCCAGGAAGACAGTTGTTGTTGTTATTGTAGCGCTTAATGCAATTTTTCAGCACAAGATAGGCTATACATGGTGGCCAGTATAAATGGTGTAGGAAGAACCAGGGAAAATCCCATAGAACCACTGACCCACGGGAAGCTACTGGCAAGTTTTCTCACATACCCACATTGGCTGAATCCGAGACTTGAACCCACGCAGACAGAAGTGAGATGGCAGTGATCCGTAATGGTGAGCACTTTAGACCACTTGGCCACTCAGAGCCCCTTCCAGGAAGACAGAAAGATATGACAAGTAATGAAAAAGAATTTTCATTTTTCATAGGGCAAAGAAATTAAGAGTTAAAATAGGATCTAGAGTTTAACCTTTGCTTTATCAATTTAACAAAGGAGAAATAAGAGTAGCAAATATCAAGCAGAATATGACAAAATATTGTAAGGAAATAATGGATGACATTAAAATGGGGAAAGGGTCCCCCCCACCATTTACTATTTGAAAGAACTGCACTTAATTTTCAAAAGTATTTGTTTAAATTCTGACCAAAAATATGGATGTAAAATATATAAATATTTTTTCTCTTTGTGATTTATATAACATGGTTAAAAAATTAAACCAGCAAAGAGACTGCACAGCTGCATGGTAATGCAATGCATTTTTGTAATTCAGCCAATATCATTTTTTATAAAAAAAACTTCTCTCTACTGATGACCATACTGACTGTTGGTACCACAAAGTCATTTGAATTTCTTATTTCCAAAAAACCACTATTCATTTCACAACCTTTCACCCCCAAAACTATAATCTCTATCATAGCAAGATCTTTGTTCTAATTATATGTCAATTCTGCATGCATATCATGGTCAGATAATACCTTCACCAACTTCTGTGAGGGTAACACTTTTAAATACTATCTCTATCAAACACATTCCTCAATCACAATAGCATCATGAGAATAGGTAAAAGGAGGAAATGAATGATCATCCTGCCTTTATCATGGATGCCATCTGAGGAAAGAATGGCTGTATTTCCTACATGAAATGTAAGCTGCTCACCTAGCACGATGACTGTCATGTAACCCATGATGACAGTACCTGAATAAAATAAAATAACTACTTTTCCTTGCAAAGCAACAAATTCCACATGAATCTAAACCTGTGCCAGCAAGGTGGTTATGCTGACATCATACTGATCTTATGGTCGACTGGGCTGCACCCAATGATCCAACAGATTCAATTCTTGTCTCTGCAAACCTAAATCGCATAGATGAAAGCTTAAGAAGGCTGACTGCAAACAGCTTCTATTATGTCCCAGAACAAAATGTTACCTCTACACCACTCTTTGATTCACAATATAGGCCAAACTTGCAGATAGCAGAGTTGGACTTGGAAATTGGAAAAACTCATGTTTTCCCAAGGCTGCTTCAAATCTCAACTCTGTATGCACTATGGTGGAATCAGAGTATCCAAATTTCTATGAGGCTGTCCCCTCACTCACTAAGGAGGTTGTCCCCATCAGCCAGTGTTCGTGTCCATGAATCTACCTGGTGGCATGGATGAAGCAGTGCCATCATCCCTGTGTCTGGGATTATATCTCCCCACCAGATATGCCCAGAGTAACTGACCTGCCAGCTAAACTGGTGGCCAGGCAAGTGCCACAGCTTGTCTTGCTGGTATGGACAGCTAGAGAGTGACAGATGAATGACTGGATGGTTGGCTTGGGAAACACCTGGCAGAATGCCTGGCAAAGTGAACTGACTTGATATATGAATTCCCATCATACATCACATTCCAACAACTGAGACTTCCCAGCATCCCTTTTTGCTCTGTAGACTTTTCTGCAAAACCATGGACCATATACCTTCAGACCACATTACACATACATTGTAGGTAGAAGTCGACAAACACTTTGTACAATCTCGAAACATATGTGTGTTTTCCTTGGCTCTAAACTTCTTTGCTTTGGACATTTCATTGGCTTTGTCAAACTCTTGAAAGACAAGAATGAAAAAAATATTAGAAATTAACAACCCAAAAAGCGTTCACATACACAATTAACATTTGCTAACTTAAATAAGCAAAAAATACAAGCAGTGCAAATAAACAACCAACAATAAGCACCAACAACACTGTTTTGGCGCACAAGGTCAGATGAATAAAGTCCACAACTGAGAGAAAAGTCATCAAATTATTTATCAAAATTCAAAACTAATTTTGTAACTTTATGTACAAGACTATACAGACAGACAGATGGACAAGTAATGAGTGAAACCATAAACTGCTACACATCCAGCTGATAGGTAGCCACCTAGTGGTGGTAAAAGTAGGTGTTAATGGATAAGACAATTTTCATATTGATGGATTTGTATGATTGCTGAGTTTATTTCCTAATGCCAATGTTACTTGGGAATATATGTGACAGAGAAACCCAGATATTTGACCTTCCTGATCAATAGATGCAGAATTCCACAAGAGGCCACTGACAGGGCAGGAGAACAGAGATACTGCCTGCATTTTATCTAAAGGAGGAGCTCCCACCTTGTCACCAAAATTGTGGGAAAGTGGAACAAAAAGGAGGGGGAGAAGGAAATGGCCATAGTACAATGTTTACCTAATATGCATCTCTCTTTCTTCCTGCCCAACTCTGTTACAGCCCTATTGAAATCAAAAGCTTTAAAAGATATCACTCTAGCTGTATAAGCATTAATATTTTGATTTTTTTTCTCAGCTTAATCTTTTCCTTACCTGTGTATGAATATTGTTCTGTGCTGAGAACACCTTTCACAGTCTGCTGTCTCAAGAAGCATTTATATAGCTAGCTTAGCCAGCTGGAACAAGTTTGAAAATTGTTCTTTAAGGCTGTTATGTACAATTCTCCACAGCTCACTGGTATCATCTTTTGGATACTTTCTACTCAAAAATAAGATGTTTCACTAACATAAGCTCTGTTCAAGTTTCACTTTCTTAAATCAGTGCTTTACTGACTATTATGCCAGATTTACTATCTGTTCCATAATACTGTATTAGGGTTTTAGGTCCAACAATGCCATAGTCTTCTTGTTCAGAGAGAGGTATTTTGATCAAATAAATATATTAATTCATAAATTCATATTTAGATTCTTATTCATTAAATTTATCTTAACCCTTATAGGGCAATATGGTTTTGAAGCATAAAATCCCACAGGGCTAAACTGTTCGAGAAGAGAAATGAAAAGTATGCTCAACTTTTAAATTGTCTTTAATTTACCTCAGCTTTTTCATTCTGCCTTTTCTACATTTAATTTTGAAATGCCACTGAAATTGGTGGGGGGAAGCATGCCATCTGTTTCTGTCCTTCAAGCATGTATATCAGACTCATATTTAAAATAGTTTTCAGGTCAAAAATCATTCACTGGTATCTCCATTAACACTTTCCAGCTTCAATAATCAGAGAAACTTCATAACTTTAAAAATAAATTGCCTTCATCACTATCATAAACCAGTGTGTGTGTGATTTGGATTTTTAACATAGCTTGAACAATTTTCCAGTCATATCACTACGATATCTGCAGCGTGGCAGTTTATAGTGATGCCTAGTACTGGGGCATCATGCCGCAGACATGTAGCATAATGTCCCACCCAGTCACATTATCCTGACAACAGGCTGACCTAGCGAGGCAGCTGTTAGTACCATTTTTATAAGTCTTTGGTATGACTCAGCCGGGGTTCAAACCCGCAACCTTCCTCATCCGAGGTTGATGCTCTAACCACTAGGCCACCAGAGCGGTCTATCATCAGCCAGTATTTGCCAAATGAATTATTCATCTAAATATGAACCACGCTGAGAATCAGCCACTTTGGGTTTTCTAGGTAGCCCGTATTATAAACATGCATGTATAGAACTTCCTTGACATAATGTTCAAACTTTGACAGAATGTGTCCCAGGGCCCAATGTGCCAATCAAACTCAGCTTAACAACCATTAATATCAAGCTGAAGAACAAATATGTGTAAGCAGTTATCAAAAAAGACATGTTGAAGGGTGAACTGCTGAATAAAAATTTGCTACACAGAGTTAATTTCATAAGCGCAACTTTAAAATAATTCGCAGGAGTCCTCACACATTACTCAGGGTTAGAAACAAAATTAAATTGGAAAATTTTAGGGGTACTTTTTATGTTTTTCAAGGTTTTAAACTTTTTTAGGTTCAAGATACAAAGCAATTACAAGATTATCTCCACTGTGAGTATAACATTTATTAAAAATTTGATAAAGTATGCTTTGAGTTTGTTTCTAAAAAAAATGAAAATAAAATACAAATAAAGTGAAAATTAATAAGTAATAACAAAACAAATACATGAAAGTAGTAAGAAATCTGCATGCTTTATCGAATGCAAGGCTAGCCTAATGAAGAACTGTCTGCATGCAAGAATTCGTACAAAGTTTTCACTATTCACACAATCTCATGCACTGGCAGCATCTGGAGAATGTGTGCAGATGCCACAATATCATGGAAGGCTCATCTGCATGTTCAAACTCACAGTGGGACAATAAACAAGCCTCCTGCAAGGTAATGATGACTGAGCAGGTAAAGCAAGTGAACAGGAATAATGAATGATGCTAAATCTGACTAGGTGATGCAATGTGAGAGAGAAGGAAAACAAATTACAAGAAGCGAGGACTTCCTGGCTGCCGATTTTCAGCAAACCTTTATACCTGTGCTATTGGCTGACGATGAATGGCATGTGGTATGGATGCAGTGAAGGCACTTCCCGCAGTGCTCTGCTGCAAGGTTGTCCTGGGCATCAGTGGTACGCACCGGCTCTGTTTGTGATCCACAAATGCTCCAAGGGATGTAAACTGCTTTTTGCACTTCCCACACTGGAAAACATCATCATCTTCCACTGTAACAAAGACATGGACCAATAACAGTATGATTAATCATCAAAACAGCAACATCTACAGACCCTGGATCCATCAAAACCGGGATTCAGATGACTCATAACCTTGAAATAAAGTCATCCTCAAAAGTTAGCCTACCTTGAAAATGAGCTGACTAAAGGGTTCCTCTCAAAACTATGCCATCCTCTGAAAAAAATACAACTCATATGTACTGAATTCGTAATTTGTATGCACGTGTTTACACATTAAGATTGATGACTTTG
This sequence comes from Megalonaias nervosa, assembly GCA_016617855.1. Lineage (NCBI taxonomy): Eukaryota > Metazoa > Mollusca > Bivalvia > Unionida > Unionidae > Megalonaias > Megalonaias nervosa. The sequence continues at coordinate 67,790 of JAECUM010008018.1, read as the reverse complement.
TATCTGAGACAAAGAATTTTCAACTCTATCGGAAAGACTAGTCATAAAATCATGCATCAATTAAGACAAAATGAGCTTACTCTTTATCAATTCTAGATTAAAAGTGTTAAATTCAAATATATATATATATATATATATATATATATATATATATATATATATATATATATATATATATATATATATGTATGTATGTATGTATGTATCTCTATATATATATATATATATATATATATATATATATATATAAAGGTCTTAGATTCTTCTGATGCACATCAGTTATTTAAGATACTGGATTTAGAAAAAACTTCTTATTGTATGTTTACTGATCTTTTAACTAAAAACTATCACTGCTACTCCAAATGTAAGCAGTCCTCAAAAATCAAACATGGCATATTTTTTAAAATACATTTTTGGGTATGTTTATTTGATCAATCAGAATGTGGGAATATAAGTCACTGTCATTTACAAACCTAAATTTTTGGTATCATCCAAGATATTTATGCAACAAGTGTGAGGACTAAGAAACAACAGTTCTGCAGAATGATCTCTCTCCTTCCTTCATTACATGATGTACTCTCCATGTACTGTATGAAGCTTTAAAAACTTTCAACAAAGTATCTTACTGCCAAGGTTGCAGCCTAAAACTCAATTTTTTTCCATTCGCTATTTACTATTGCAAGATCAACAGGTATCTTTGCAACATAGAAAAGAAATGTAACAATTAACTATCCTAACATCCATCAAGTGGCAATTAGGAATTCATTTGTAGTATTACATTTAACATAATTCATACATGAAATTTTTTTTATAAACTACAAAGTAGGAAAATAATGGGTACAAAAATTAGCATTTTCAGGATGTTGTCGGGTACAAAAGTAAAGGACCCAACATTGAGGCCGACTCCAGAACATCTACATGATTGTTGATATTACATTCACATGCATCCAACATAACTGCAGACCTAGAATTTAAAATAAATTACTTTGTAGCCAGAAGGACTAGTAAATTCAGAAATCTGCTAGACCTGCTGGATCTTCACTAGTCCTTCCAACAAACACATACTAGCAACAACTGAATACTTGACTACTGACATTATGTAAACAGTATAAAAATGACTAGTCCAACAAACTTGTCTTGGCCTATCAGACAACTGCTAATTTTGAGCTTTGTACTAAAAACATCATGAACTTGTACAGTATGTTGTTCATTGAATTTGCTTATATATTTGCTTGTTGTTGTTATTGTGGGGTTTAACGTCATTTCTCAATGGAAGATAAGCTATACATGGCATCCAGTATAACTGGTGGTGGAAGAATTCGGGTACACCCCATTAAGAACCACCAACCTACAGGAAGCTACTGCAAGCTTTCTCATATACCTACGTTGGCCAAGTCCGAGACTTGAACCCATATGGACTGAGGTGAGATGGCAGTAATCGGTAAAGGCGAGTGCTTTAGACCGTTCAGCCACCCAGGGCCCCAGTCTGTATACTGAAGGATTATGTTATCTATTCATTTATTTGATTTTCAAGACCAATCAAGCTACAAATATTAACTGCCATATGAGCTCATGCATAATTCAAGTCCAAATGCAAACAACATAGACCTTAATCTACTGTCATACAATGCGCTGGCAGATCAGGACCTTTGCTTTTTTTCTTCTACTGATTACTCCTAACAAACTGCCTGGACACAGATCTGCAAGCAAATTATGTACTTTACAGTTGAAGTTAATGTACTATGAAATACAGATGGCAGCATCCAAAATAATATCTACCGATGGTAGCATCCAAAATAACATCTACAGATGGTAGCATCCAAAATAACATCTACTACTGCAAAGCAGTTCAACTCAGTCTCACTTCAGATTGCAAATAAAAGAAAACTGTTCAATGATGTTGACAGTTTCTTCAGAAAAAGTAATTCCAGCTCAGACAAGCTAATTTTTAAACACAGCCTAAGTGTCCATATCCAAGACTGGGTGATAAAGATGCCCATTCATAATTACCCAAGTAATAAAATTAGCTATTGGGTACTGTTTAGTTCATGAAAAAAAAAAGAAAAAAAAATAAACAACATGTTTCCAAGTTCAGATCAAAGATTATATCTGGAGACATCAGAAATGAGTGAGACACAGAATAACAAGGACAGTTTGAGGCTTGTGTCATGTGACTATTGGATACTTCGCATTTATCCATCATAGACCTCTGTCTACTGATCTTATATTTTTGACATGTGCGACCATCTGGCTGTGTACATCGTAAAGTTTTCTTATTTTCTATTTATAGTAACTGTACATGACACATTTCGATGAATACAGATGGGTTTCTTGAATCTGAAACCAAGTGTCACAAATTCCTTACAGTCTGATACACACTTAAGTAGCAGACCAGTCTATATTGAAAAAAAACATGGCACCAAATATTAAGTGAAACGGGCTTTATCAATGGATTTTGTAAAATGAAGAACATGTTGCATAAGGAAAAGGACAAATCAATAGCATTTTTAAAAATTTTGAAAGAGGAATTTGACAGTGATGTAATACAGCATTCAAAATTTGTGGAGTTGACTTTACAACATTTCAGCAAAAGTTAAACTTTGTAACATAGACTAGTTAAAGTGAATGTTGCGTATAAATAATTTATCATTTTATTTTTTGTCTATATTCTCGTACTAATCCACATGGATTTAGCCAATTTGTGACAAGAATTTTAACTAACTGCAGATCCAGAAAAGTAGCAAAATTAAATGTAGGTTTTTCAGTGTTCTGTAATTATGTCATGTAATATATAGATTACTCTTTTTACACTCAGACTGCGCTTTTTGCCATTCATATTAGTAGTAATTATGCTTCTACCTCTCAGAGGGTTGGCATGTATGAACTTACAACAAAGCAGTTCAGGTTCACATTTAATATAATTTCTCTTTGATCAGGTACACGGGGAACCAATCATTAGGATCAATAAGCACCTGGTTGACCTTTCCTAAACTTTTTACATCTTTAGTGGCTGATACTCACCCTGTGGTGTGGTTTCATGGACCGTCTGGGACTCTAACAGGGACTGGACAGCCAGGGCCGTCTGACTGTCCATGCTGGTCACATTGCCTGCAAATAATAGTATTAATAGTGTAAATAAATGAACTTTTGGAAGCATGAAATTTGAATAAAAATATGACACAGTTTACTTCAAATACTATAGAACCTGCCTTGAAAGACCACGCTTTCTTCCAAAATATAAATGTCTTGCAATAAAGTAGAACCTGCCCTGAAAGACCACCCTTCTACCAAAAAATTATAGTCTCTCAAAACAGGTAAGCTCTCATGACAAGTCATAACACATAAAAGAAATAAGCCTGCATGGAGAACCTGCTCCCCCCTCAAGACAGATTTCATTGTACATAAGCTCTTCTTCAGTGCTGGTCACAATTTGTGGTGGTTGTGGAAATGTTTTTTTTTAAAAATATTTTCATTGCAAATGCTGCAGATGCATGACAAGAACCCATTAAAGAAACAGTGAGAATTTGGAAATCATTAAAAAAAATTCAGTAATTAATAATTAGCTGTAATTTACTGTAACACCAAAATGGCACCCAGAAAACAGAAACAAATAAAGGTAAAATACAGGTTGCATGTGCTTATGGAAGGACTTTTTGTATGACCAAAATCATTAGAAGCGTCTATTTAGAGAGCTTCAAACTAAACACTTTCAGGAAATATCACCTGGAACAGGTATATAAAATGTAATTTGCATTTAATAAAGTGACAGCTTCGCTTATGACAGGCTGTATGATAGCCTGTTGGGAGCATTCCACTGCAATTTTTACCAGCAAATAAGCATCTCTCACCAGTTTAGGACAAAGCTAATAATAACTTATAGTTTCAGTTTTCTGAAAGAATAATTTTCATGCCGCATTTCATTTATTACTGACATTGATGAAATGTTTCCGTGTCACAAGGGTTTTGAAAAAATCTTTAATATCACTAAACAAAAGCAAAATTTCAACCAGTGACACGGTTTCTGTAACAAGATTTCATTTCAGTCAACAAAGATTTGCTAACAAATTGATTTGTCAAATTCTTGTTAACTTTCTGAAAGAGGTCCCACATGTTATGTTTTTCTGAATATAACAATGTCTAAAAAAAATTTATCCATTGCATGACTCAACAGAACATCAGGGGAATATTCTATTTATTATGTTATGTCACATTAACTATTTTTATATTAAAATTTTTTTTACTACTTATTGAGTCCACTTGAGCAAAACTTTAAAATGTTTGACATTTCCCAAGCATTAACTTAAACCATGATTTAAAAAAAAAAATTTAGCACAAAAAATGATACTGCTATTTGTAGTTTGTTTGCATACATGTTTTGTGAATGAAATTTTGGCAGATTCAAAGTAAAGCAGTGTATATCGTTCTAAGGCACTAAAGTTCATAGACAACCAGGATATCAAGTTGTCACAGGTCCAAAGTGTTTTCAACCTAAAATGTCTCCTGTCCCAAGTGTTACTGCATTGTTGCTTCTATTGATATTTATTGATAATTATTGATAATTAAGCTACTGATAATTATTACAGTAATATTTTGAAAATTAGACCTAAGCATTACAGTTTTTATTTTTGATAGGTTTCTGTGCATATCTGTTCTGGTGAAGTTCTTGAGAGAAAGGAGTTACTACTACACATTTCTACAAGTAGACCATATTGGTTTAGTTCCCCAGAGTGATGTGATCATAATTGATGCCCAAAAAAGAAATACAATATTTTTGTAAAAACACTGAAAGCAAATAAAGTTTGTCATTATATTGTTTTATTTGGTGTTTTCCTTTTCTTTCTGCCAATTATTCTCTTATCCTTATGTCTTGATGTGTCACGTCCTAAGCATTGCCATATTTTTCAACAATTTATTTTTTTTCCTAATCTACTGAAGTAATTTTATTTCATGAAAGGCATCTTGTTATATTACATCATATATAACTATTTTGTCCCATCTTTGCAATCACTATGTCTAACCCATAAAAGTATTTGTGGTAACGTAACACTTGGGACTGCGTCACAGACAAATGTGTATTTTAACTATTACATAATATTAGTTAGTTTTAAACAATGTTGTATGTTCATTTCATTTAAACCATACTATCCTTCATACCAGATAAATGGCATATATCAGTTTAAAAGAATTTAAAAAATTGAAAAATGGGTCACACTGTCCAAGAGTTACTAGGGGTGGATAATTTATTTAAAAGTAACTCTGCAAAAAAGTAAACAACAGTACTGGGTTTTTTTAAAAACAATTTTTGTTTTAAGGCTCAATTTAGTAACATTTGGATCAAATTTTAAACAAAAAAAATGTATTTATATCTTGAGGTCAAATTTCCTCTTTTTGTAACCAGCACTGAAGAAGAATCCACACAGATAATGACTATATAAATTTAGATACAAAAAAATTAATTTACAGTAAAAACAAATGATGCCTGCTTCATTTCTACATCAACTGCCTCAGTCAAGCGCTCTACTATGCAATTTTCTGCATGAGATAATGAAATGCTTTAATTAACTATCTAGTTAATATTAAAAGCATTCTGGCATTCAAGTATTTCTGAGTGTTTGGTTGTCCTGTCTCTGCAATTACAAAAAGTTTTAATAAACAGTTTTAATACATATGCTAATGCCATCATCATAACACATGACTGCAGCCACTGCCATGCTGATAATTAAGATATATAAGTTTCATCTTTGTTCATTAAAAGTGATTTACCACATGCACATTGCTAGACATATAGCACATAATGTATGGGTCTATTCATAGATGCTGTTTTCATCTAAAAACTGCAAACAACCCCCAGGCACACACACACCAACACACATACTCAAAAATCTAATATCTCCCTTTATGAAAACACCCAAGTAGGAATTCCCGATACAAAAATCCTGGAAAAACCACTGCATATACAGAAAATTCCAGTCACCAAAATGAGATCAAGTGCCTAACGCAAACAGTAAAATCATTGCTGTATCAAGCCTCTACAAAGGTGAGTTCTGCAAAAATTAAAAATCTTTGCAAAAAATTTTTTTTAACCAAAGCAAGGGGCATTAATTTAGAGGAATCTATACGTCACTGTGCAGGGGATGTTAATTTTAACGTCAACAGCAATCGGCAAAACTGGTTGTAGACTTTGGCACAAAATATTCTCGCCTAAGATCTGATTTCCAATTGAAAACAACTCGTGACACATCTGAGTAAAACCTTTATACAGCTCAAATGTCTGGATTATGGCTTCTGGCTACAAATATCTGATTTGAGAGAGAACACTTTAATCCATCTTTTACCTGAACCATTCAACAATACATTTTCTATAACACGGTTTACTGCAAAGTAAATGGGAAATACTGTGTCTATGGGGAAAAAAAAACAATACACTGATCCCTCAATATAATGTTCCTGAGTATACTGCTGCCCCTTATATAACATGTATGGTTATGGACCCCTGGTAAAATACAGTGATCCCTCAATATAACACCAAGTACCCCCCAATAAACCATGTATGGTTATGGATTACTGATAAACTAGTGATCCCTCAATGTAATGCTCCTAAGACTAATGTTACCTCTTATCTAACTGCATTATGGACCCCTGCTAAAATAGTGATACCTCAATATAACACCAAGTATACTGCTGTCCCTTATACACTACATATGGTTATGGATTACTGATAAAATTGTGATCCCTCAATGTAATGCTCCTAAGTCTAATGCTACTTCTTATCTACTGCATTATGGACCCCTGGTAAAATACAGTCATCACTCAAAATAACACCAGAGTATACAGCTGCCCCTTATATAATACATAAGGTTATGGATTATTGGTAAAAAAGAAATCTCTCAATGCAATGCCCCTGAGTATAATGTTACAGTTTATATCACACACCATTTGGGATCAACAGTAAAAAAGTGATCCCTCAGTATAACACAAGAGTAAACTGCCACCCCTTATACAGCATATATGGTTATGGATCACTGATAAAATACAGTGATTCCTCAATATAATATCCCTGAGTATACTGCTGTTCCTTATCAAACTCGTACAGTTATTGATTCCTAGTAAAATACAGTCATCTCTTGATATAACAACCATACATTATTACTGCTGCCCCAATATAAACATGGTTCTGGGCTCCCTGGTAAAATACAGTAAGCCCTCATTATAATGTCTCTGAGTATACTGCTGCTTGAAAATATATATATATATATATATATATATATATATATATATATATATATATATATATATATATACATATACATATATATATATATAAAACACACAGGATTATGGATCCCTGGTTACATTGGCTAAATTGTGTTCTATTATTGTTACCTAATTTTATTAAATTAATCCCAAGATGATGAAAAACAATAATAATAGTGTGATTTAAAAAAATTATGTTTTGATACACAAAAAATATCTTATATTTTTCAATTTCTGTGTTTTTGAATAAAACATACTTTGAAACTTCTGTTCTAAAATATAGAATATAACCTAGTACATGGTGGTCTCGTCAATAATGTTGGCCACTTTTATGGTTAAGAACCTCCCATGAACCATGTTATGAAGGATCACATATTTAAAAACAAGAGTCCCTTGAAGAGACTGATGCTCTACTGGCTGAAAAGAATTTCCAGGAATTCAAATAGGACTATTTCTTCCTTACTACAAGTGTTGAAACCATCTTTGATATTCTTCAGTGATAACCAGATTTTCAAATTGGCTCCTATGGTGGGCATACTGGATGTCAGCCTGGCATCATTTTCATTTAGGAAGTCTTCAGATGGAAAGCCCATGTTGATATGATTTTCTGTTTTGTAGTAATGATAACATTTTCAAGATGGATACCATGATGGCCACATTCAATACTAGACTGGCACCATTTCTATTCAGTACCGAGTTAACATCAAAAAGATGAAAGCAAAATGTCAACATCACCAGCCATCTAGGAGAAACAGTGATAACAAGATATTCAAGATGATCATTGTGGCTGTAATATTACATGTCAGATCAGACCCATTTTCATTTACAATCATCTAGACAACACAAAAGGTCTTTCAGTGAACACACAATGCTGATACAATCGTTCATTCAGGAGATATGGTGATAACAAGATTTTCTGAGCAACTACTGTGGCAGGCATACTGAATAAATGGCACCTACAGGACCAACTATGCATCATAAGAAGCTGTTTCATAAAAATCCCATTTGATACAATCATCCATTCAGAAGGAGTAGCAATAATATTTTCAAGATGGCTGCCATGGTGGCCAGTAGAGGTGTGTGCTAAATACTGCTATATTTTTTCACTATACTGGTATGTTGGTAGTTTAAAATTGCAAGGGATGTATTGAAATTCCAGAGTAAAATTTTTTTATGAATTTCACGATACTAACAGCATGTTTTCATTTTAATGACAAAATAATAAAAAAAATTATTATCTTTTTTTAATAAAAGTTGTATTTATCACATATTGATTATGAATATTACAAATATAATTATATTTATGATACTTTCATCACATGTTTGCCATGAGTCACATATGCCAACCCAGTAGCCAAATGGAATGTTGTGATAGATATTTGGGCCAGATGCCAATTTGATTAAAGTCAGATCTCTTCTATCCTGTGTGAAGATCTGACAGCAACCACTTAGGAGTCATGTTCTGGTGACCTATTATTACCACAATGGCTAATTTTATCAGCCAATCAGAAGAAGTCTTATATCTTTGCATCTGGAGATTAAGTAGTATGGCTGAAAAGCATCAATGTGTGCAGAACAATTAGATTCACTTTCAAATTTCTAAAAGCTGCTTTTCCATTGGCCAATTCAAAGGTCATCAGAACATGAACCCTAACTGGTCACTGTCAAATCTTCACATACGACAGAACAGATCTGACTTTAATCAGATTGGGCCAAATGCAACTTTTGGAAAATGATTGGAATTTTTTTTTTAAAACTCATTTCTTAGTTATTTACTAGCATATGTTAATGTGTTAAGTATGTGCATTCCTATGTAAGACCGAGGTTCAATATCTGTTGTAATACCCAGCTCTAGTGACCATATTGGACATCAGATTTACACCATTTTTATTTAGTACCAACTATACATCATAATAAATCTTCTGGTAAAAGCCCAATAGTAATATTAATTTTTGTTCAGAAGGAGTACTGATAACAAGATTTTCAAGATAGCCACTGTGGCACTCAAACTGGAAATTAGGTCACATTTCATCAAAAGCCCATGTTGATATACCATCCATTCAGAAGGAGTGGCAATAACAAGTTTTACAAGCTGGGCAATGTAGCTGCCATATTGCCAACAGATCAGAACCATTTTCACTTACGACTAACCAGACATCATTAGAAGTCTTATGGTGAAAACCCCGATGTCAATATGACATTCCGTTCAGGCGGAGTAGTGAGAACAAGAATTTCAAGATGGCCACTGTGGTGACCACATTAGAGACATCAGATCAACCCCAGTTTCAATTAGGACTATCTAGACACCATACAATTTTTTTACTGAATACCTCATGTTGATAAGACCATCCATTCATGAGGAGTAGCCATAACAAGAATTTCAAGATGGCCACTGTGGTGGCAGCCATACTCAATGTCTGTGTGGCACCTATTTCATTTAAGATCAACTAGACCATGAGATAAAGATGTGTGTAAATGTTCATGGCAATCCTCCAAGTAATTATGCTAATGGATGGATGGGCAAACAGACAGGATGGCAGACCATCCTACAATCTCTTCTGGTCTATGACCAGTACAGCTAGCAAACAAAATTGTTACAAAACATTTTCACATCTGCATTAAGCACTTGGTTACTGTTAAATAAAACTCAGTCAATTAACTTTACAAGACAATTGCTAACACACAATAAGACTCACTAAATACTTTGATGAAGAACTTAATATTTGTTAATTTTTTTAACTAAACAAAAGTCAAAATGCCTTTGTTAACAACTGTGTCCTGACATAGCTTTTGCCATGGTGTCGAGGTTATGGAGCACAAATTTTCAAAAACTATCAAGTACATAGCAATACATTTGTGTATAGTGATTATTTTGCATCTATAAAGTCCAAAATAAGGTGCTCACTGCTGCAAGATTTACAAACAATCAAAATGTCTGAGCAAGAAAACTACACTTTTTTCTAGCCCAGTGGATTTACAGTGTTTAACCATCAAACAATTAAAAGAAATCTGAAGTCTGAACAATAACAGTACCAGCAGACAGAAGGCCACACTACACTACCTACACTTTAACTTCCAGGAAAAAGGATGCTTCTCAAGAACTACCAGTAATTTCAATCAGATTTATGACTTTTTAGTAAAGAAAAAAATTAACTGCACAAGTTGTTGTTGTTACAGGGTTTTAATGTAATTTTTCAGCACAAGATAGGCTATACATGACAGCCAGTATAACTGGTGAAAGATGATCTCAGGGAAAACCTCGGGAAGAATTACCAACGTATGAAAAACTACTGGCAAGCATTTTCACGTACTCACATTGGCTGAGCCCGAGATCTGAACCCACGCAGGTGAGATGGCAGTGATATGTAATGGTGAGCACTTTAGACCACTCTGCCACTCGGGGGCCCCACAAGGACTAATAACAGTATTTAGAAATTTTTGGTAATTTTTACCAAAATATTGGACTCCTATATGATTTCCATGGAATTTATTTTAAATTTAAAGTTGGACAAAAAGAGGTAGGTGTGTGCGTGTGTGTGTAATGAGGGTCTTCTGACTTCTGAATCTGCAAGGAATTTGTTTTCCCACTAATTGAAGTTACAGTTTATTTAAACTATATACTTCTAAAAATGATTTTATATTATATATTATTATAACTGTATATACAACTTAAAATGATTTGACAAATATTATTAGAAGAACTTGTTCAAATTGGTTTAGTACAACAGAAGATAAAATACATTCTTAACAAACGTTGGGGATAATATTTCTATGATATTTTTCATTTCTTTGTGTGTTATTTCATTTTTTTAAACATATTGGGGAATGGGTTGACTAATATTATTATTAAGATCTGCATATTATTTTCTATCATGATCCTTATGCATGTTCCTTACTTAGACACACACATACACAAATATTGTACAAAAAGAACCACTCAAACCCCAAGGTGTTTTTACATTTGCCTGTTTGTTTCTTTGATGTGAAAGTAAAGAAAAACAAAGAAATCAAACCAAAAGTTGACAAAAGGGTCCACTTTTTCTTAAACTATTCATTTTGGCAACATATATTCCAGCCTTGTGTATGATAAAACATAAGTTTTATAAAAGGTGAGATTTGGGATTTTGGATGCACAATGTCATCTGTATATAACATATTTTGCAAGCAAGATTAGAAAGTTGATAAGGTCATCAGTGTTTTTATTTTCTATAAAGATAATCTTTTCATTTAATTTTAAAATCTGGGTCATAAGTTTGGATTCATTCCACAAAAAATTTCCAAAAATATTCAGTAACTGAACAGTCTTTGAACAAGTGCACAATTTGTTCTGTTCCCTCCTTACAGAAGGTGCAATTTATCACTATCACTTAAATTTATCTTTTTCAAAAACTGGTTTGTGGCAATAGTTCTATGTAGAAGTATCACATTAAAGCTAATCAGTTTTGCATCTTTTGTACAAAGTTTAGCCAAAACAGAAGAGCTGGACCATTCATTTACACCAACTGCACACCCTAGCTGCCTGTACCGATTTTCATATTTACCATTGGCTTTTGTATCTTGGTTTTTATTAGATCTTTATAAATAAATTAATTTATTCTTAGCTCCTACCCTAAAGAGTGAAGTTTTGTTGAGTATTACATGAAAAGTATTTCCACTTTTAAAAAAAAACTTTAATTTTCTTTTTCCATTTCACTGACATATTTGAGATAAGAGCAAAGTACAGTAATTATTAGTTTGTGTTGTTTGTTTCATTTCATCAAAACTTAATAACAATCCTTGTGCATCAAAAAAGTGTCTAATAAGTACAACACCATTTGTTCTCCACCTTGTGTACGAGTTAAAATTGGCTACTGTTACTAAATTAGGAATATCTTGAGACAAGTATTCCTGAACAGTCAATGGTTTACTTTTCCATTCAGATAAAGCATAAATAACATCATGCCAAGAGATATTTTCAATTATTGTAGAGATTTCTCTCAATTTATTTCTTCCTAATATTAATAAAAGTATACCTCCAAATTTTCCAAATATTTGTTCAGAAACCAGTTTTTGCCATAAACCATCTTCGTTCAGTATAAGGCGCCTAATCCAGAAAAGTTTTATATAACACAAATGAGCGCAAGTGAGTCATATTTAATTCCCCATCCTGAAAAGGACCTATAAGAGTATCTCTTTTTACCCTCTCGGTTTTGCCACCCAAAACAAACCTGAAAAATAATGTATTCAGTTCATTTTCTATATGGGATGTAGAACTTGGCAGAGCAGTGGGATAAAACAGGGTCAGCTTGGTAATCAGAAAAAATTATTTTATTAAGCCTTAATCCTGCCTCAACTGGCTTTATATTTTTGCTAGCTCTAAGTATTGTACAAGCTGAGGGATGCATGTGTGTAAAAAAGGAAACCACAGGTACCTATACATTTTGTGGTTTTTACTGATCTTATCAAGTTAGACTGAAATGTAGACTGTTTTCTTTTAAAAAGTAAAACTTTTCTGAGGACTAGAATTACACACGGATATACTCCTATTCACTGCCTCACCAAACATCTCCATTGTTTTGTCATCAGGGCTTCGAAGCACCAGATACAATCACTGTATAATGCATGAATTGTACACCACAATGCATCTTTACTTATTTACAGAGATTACTGATGTATCTTCACATCTGTGAAAGATCTGCACATTTACTGAAGTAATTTATTTGACTCTGTATGCTAATTATACAACAAAATTGCCATGAGAATGAAAACTGTTATGTTTGTTTGAATACCTATCAGCCACAGCAGCAATGTTGGTAGAGAGTCGGACTCTTTATCCAAGGGTCACTTGTTTGATACCCACCCAAGCCAGCTCAGGTTGGCTGCTTCAGTATGTCTTCAGGAAACATTCTTAGCTCCCATTTAATATAGTCAATAACATGTTAAAAATGCAGTTAAATCCATCAAAGAAGCCATTTATTGACCCCATTTTAAAAAAAAGACAATAAGTCAGATTTGGGGAAATTTTATACCATTTTATTTCATACTGATGATTTATTTCCAAATCCAAATTGTCAAAAATCAAGCTCTCCGACATCACAGATCTGAATGACACTGACACAAAGTTTTACTCTGTGCATTTGAGTCACTATTCAAATTGCAGCTTTCACATTTACAAAAGTTAAAAATGTCGTTCAGTACATAACATTTCTAATGACAATTCTAACACAACATGTACCAAGACCTCTAAAGATCACCAGGTGCCTGTTTAATCTAATTGGGCTCTTACACTCTATTTATACAATTTAAAGTGACTTTTACAAACTTTCTACAGGAATGAAAAATAACAAAAGTATCACCATCACAACAACTAATTTTACTTTCAGAAATCTCTCCCACATCTAATAAATGGTAAATTGCTGCATGGAAACAGAATCCTAGTTTCCTTTCATGATTCTTTGATCTCAAAGTGGTAAAGAAGCGACTGGAAGCCACAGCTGCATATCAATACAGTCAGACATTGATTCAGAAAGGGCATAGTTACCAATCTATGTGTAGTTCAAGTACCAGAGATTTTCTACCAAGTTTAGATGTTTTCGCATTGTCCCTACTACTTTATCACCCATGACTTTGTGGCAACATTGTTTTTCATGAATATGCATAGACCTGCTTAAATAATCATTGCAAGCGCAAGTAAATTTTTCTTGCCATTGTGACCTAGTAACATGACCCTTCGTTGTCCGAGTCTGCCAATCAAAATTTCTCTTCAATGCAGTCACTTATCTATCGATAAAACAGGCACTTTCATTCTGCATAGGAAATTGTTATATTGTGTTCTTTATTATATATTTGTTTTTATGCTTACTTGTGAAAAACTATGAAATCATAGCACAGGCAGCAAAAGGTGATAAAGGAGAGTAGAATATTAGTACTAAGGTGTACATCAATGTGACCATGTAGGCACATTTACTTAAATGAAATAAAATATCCATTGTTGTTTTAAAATATTACACTAAAATAGTTTAACCAGTCTATTAAATCCTGACTATCGAATGATCAGGACCTTAAATGTCATAAAAAAAACGTCCAGATGTAAATTACTGCTCGCCACAGACTTTATAATGGTGACCAGGTACTAAAATGGGTCAACCAAAACAAATAACAAGGTATGAGGAATTGGTTTCAAACACATGCTGCTTTCATTGTGACATCACATTCAATCTGGTTTAAATGGATCACACCTTTGGGTTAACCCATCCAAAAATGTCATGATTTAGTATCAATTTTGCCATATTTCTCTGGGTGTGTATATACTGACCTTCCAAAGGAATATGGATAGATGAGTGTCTATATAAAGTGAATAATTGCCATTTAAAGGTATATGCAATCAATTTCTAACACATGACACCCATTTGGAAAATGGTTCTGTATGCCTACATGACCTGTATAATTTGTATTATAAACAATATAGAAGCTTGCAGTGATGTAATATGCCATTACAAAATTGGTTCTAAGGCAAAAAATGAACTTGGATTTTATTTTAAACTATCTACAAACTTGTCCTCTGTATCATTAAGTTTTAACTGTTAAAAAAATTACCTCCCTGCATTTTTGTGTTGAAAACAGCGATAACAACTAGGGGGCGCTTCAGTTGGACCGAGTGTCACCATCTTACTATTTTTGTACAGAAAGGGTACCCCTCGTTATGGGGCCTCCATTCTTTTAACTTTGATTGAATAATTTCATGAATAGCTGGAAAATATTATGCCATAACCTGCGCAAAGGAAACCATTTGGCTTTTGTTTGAAACTATATGTTATTGGTAAGAATTTGATATGGCTCAGATAAAATTTTCCTGAAAAACCCACAAAAATTTGGATCCAGGAGGGTTTCATGTGGGAGAGGTTTTTTAAATGTGGAATGAGTCAAGAAATTTATGGTACTTATCTTCGTTTCATGGGAATACAGCTGTATTATAACATCCCCCCCCCCCCGGTCTCATCTTTAACTGGAAATGCATGTCAGTTCTCTCCCTTGAGCAGCAGGTAGAGGTAGCAACCACAGAAGTCTGTTTTATCAATAAAGTACAACGAAATCTATGACAACACGAAATCACCTTATCAATACAATAAATATACATATATTTATAGTACATATAAGGTGATTTAGTGTAAAGTGCTTCAATGATAAAACGTCAGACTCCTTTGGAAACAACTATATACTTACTGAATATAAATATCATTGCTACCACAACCCATAATGAAGCAGTTTGTTTTTATTATTACTGCTACAAAATAGTATCAAACCTGTTTGATACCTTTGGATATGAAATTAATGTACTTATGAGTAGTAAAGATTAATACAAATTAATGATTGTGTCTTCACAGATGAGATGTGATTGTTTTCTGTTATAAGAATAAGACCCCTCCACCGTAATTAAAAAAAACAAAACTTTTAATGTTTTTAAGGTTACTCACAGCTCAGGTTGTTGTAGCATCCATACCCCCTGCATAAATATCTTCATTTGTCTGTGATTTTATCCTTATTTTATACTGTTTAATAAATAAGTTCATACTGTTATGACAAAAAATACCTGCACAATCCAACTGTGCAATAATGCAACAACAAAATAAATAAATAAAAAAATAAAAATAAAAAGTATATACAGTACTGTATTTTACTTTTCATAGGAAATAATAGAGAAATTTTTTTTATGTAAACCTTTATTCATAAAAACAATATTTTCAGATGAATTGGTCTAAAAAAAAATTCTCATACAGGTAGGCATTTATAAGGAATAAATACCTGGATTGTCTTGTTACATTGTTGTTATAGATGTTTTTGAAAAGTAAGGAG
This sequence comes from Megalonaias nervosa, assembly GCA_016617855.1. Lineage (NCBI taxonomy): Eukaryota > Metazoa > Mollusca > Bivalvia > Unionida > Unionidae > Megalonaias > Megalonaias nervosa. The sequence goes on along the minus strand of JAECUM010008018.1, from coordinate 51,704 downwards.
GTGGATGCTAACAATCCCTTTTGTTTTTCACTTTCACATGAATAAAATATGAATAAAGACAAGCTTTTCACATAATTTGGCTTTTAGATTGGACAATCACTCATCATCGTAAATTCTGAGTAATTAAAGCTGCAAATTCTGTATTAGCCGAGGCACATTTCCCCAAAATTTCCTTTTATATACCACATACATTTGTAAATTATACTTCAAGAACAGTCTGGTTATATTTTCTGATGACTATTTCATTAATTAACCCAAAAAAGCATTCCATTACTGGATTTGTATGCAATATATACACACTGTACAATGCTCACTCTTTGGAGAAAATTTTCTTTTGCAGGTAATAAAATGAGCAAAAACCATTAACAGGATTATATTTTATTTTTTAATTTGTTATTTCTGATGCTCTGACCTTTTCAAAATACCATATTTATTAACCCGAGATGAAATTTTACATTTGGCCTGTTATCTCTATAGAAAACCAGAATATACTCCTTTAAAATAAAAATAAAAAATCTCCACCGATAATCTTATGTGGATTAAGCCTCCATAAGAAACTAAAAGCATCCCTTTTATTAGCAACATTTTCTTTCACATTCATTCGTCGCAAGTGTGTGTCATAACTGCCCTATTAATTTCTTTTGAACTCGCCGCCCGAGCGATATAGGCTTGTTCTTCGCCGATCCACAAATTGCTGCCCCACCCAGGAACAGTACACCGGTCGATATTTTTCCTCGACATTTTTCAATAAAACATTAGGACACGAGGATGAAAAATTTATTCCCCAAATTCAAATTCAAAATTATTGTATTGTAACGATGACAGAGTGCCTTACAGAAGATGAAAACATCATTTTTATATGACATTTTTCATAAAAATACAAACCGACGACTAAGAATTTCAAGATGGCGTCACACCCACCTACTGTGTCGATACAAACAAGTGAGACCAAAGTCTTTCATTTAAAGCTTTCACAAATGTCACAATACATGTAAATTATTATAAAAGAATAATTTTAAGAATTTTCCGATCCACTATAAATTATAATTTGTTGCATTTTATACCTGCAAGTGCATCGAATAGCGCTTGTGCCATCTTCTTTGAAATTCACGCACCACAACTAACCCCATCTAGTAAATGGCCGACGATCAAGGGAGATAATCACTTCCTGCCCCGCATTCGAGTCGTTCTCAGATTGACATGAACCAAGTACATGGGTTTTATGTTATAAGATAACTTAACCATTTACTCTAACGTAAAAAGCAACAAAAGCTTTATTGTTCTTATTTATTTGGGAATTTTTAAACATTCGTTAAACTAATTTACATTTAGAGACATTTTTTATTATCACAAAGTAGATGGCAATTTCTGATACTGAAAAAAAAAAAACTCCCTTACACTTCAAAAGTTATCAGATATTAAAATGAACTGTATTATTATAATTATTTTGTTATAAATTTACATTAATGACATTTTTTATCAACATGAGAACCAGTGATAAAGTCAAACATTTGAGCAAGAAAGAACCCAAATCTAAGAATAAAAAAAGTCTCTCCAATCCGAAATGGGGTCAGTATGGTCCAAACTGGCCATATGAAGGCAGCACCCATACGAAGAAATGGATGAGGAGGGTAGGAGAAAAGGTCATGGTTAGTAATACACAGTCTTACAGAGGGATGATAAATGACATCGATTCTGGCAGACCCACACACGTTCTTAAAGACAAACATCCACGCATACAAACCGAACGGATGAGGGAAAAGAGTGAACTGATGGTCACCAACACACATATTTGGAATCGAACGCCCGCATTTACCATCAAACACTCACAATGAACACAAAATGGATGACAGACATGCAAATGTCGTGATGGTCACTAACACAGGTATTTCATATCCAACACGCTATCACGCATACAACAGGGTACATGTGGGACTTGGGTGTTCATAAAGATAGTTAATGCCGGCCACAATCTTCAGTCTTCATCTCTTTAAACTGACCCTAAGCACGAGAACATATTACAAGACTCGTATTACACATCTTTGTCGATCCACATTCTAAGAATTACATCTATATTTGTTTGACGTTTTACAACCCACTTTGACTCCACAAAGACTAAGTTAGAGGAATGAAAGCAGAACATTGTAGATAACTGACGATGATTCTACGCTAACCAACATCTTCATTCCCTGAAAACGGATGTCAGGACTGATCAAAAAACAAGAACAGTTCTTTATATACCCAGTCAACGAATTGAAAATGAGTTTTGGCATGTTGCCATTAGTAGCGGCTTGTTGTGGTTCATTTGCTTTGGTCCTGTGACTCGAATTGAGTGACTATGGATATTGACAACAGAAACTTTCAAATCATCGAATGAGCAGGAGTGGCATCGGATTGGTGACTGTATCACTTGGAACAGCAGTATGTAGCCACTAACGTAGAAATGGCCACAGGAGGTAAAGTGGTGTTATTCCACGTAAATTTACAAGTTATCAAACAGAATTTGATCAGAAATAGTATGTACTTATAGTCAAAAGGAACCTTGAGACGACCGTAAACCAAAAGCAGCGAGAATTGCCGATAGGCCTAAATGTCTAAAATGTATACCGATGTGTTCTGAACACATTTATCAATCGATTGCACAATTTAATGAACAGGTGACATCAGGCCTAAAACCCCGTCTGTAAGTGTCAGCGCAGGTTGTGGGGAGGGGAGGTGGATGATATATTGAATTAGCCATCCGCAACAGTTACAACAAAAAAAAAAAAAAAAAAAAGACAGAGGCTCTATGCCAGAAGGAGGAAAATGACTGAGGCAGCTACATTTTTAAAAATCTTTTGTTGTTGTTCTCAATCGTTTTTTAACGGCTCTTTACAGGACCACGAATATCTCTCAGAAATAAGACACTAATCTATCATGGCAAATCAAACAAATGTTATGTATATTTAATTTAATTGTTTGTTTGTTAGTTTAATTTTTTTTTTTATTCCATTACATGTTATTGTAATGTAATATTGTTTACTGGACTTGACCTTGTCCAAAACTGAGTTCAGTTCTGTTTGACCTGACTGACATTTTATGTTTTTTTATTTCATTTATGTAAACAACTAATAATAGCTTCATTATCCTCTATGGGTATGAGTTCATTCACCAAATTATTATGCAGGTAAATATGTTGATTTGGGTCAGGGTTTTGGGGATTTCAAAGTGAATTTTATAGGGTATTATGTTTTAAATAAACAAAACTCATTAAATCATGCTAGAAAGTTATTTTCCATTAGGTAATGGTTGTTTTTAGAAAATGCTAATATGTGACCTGAGGTCAAACAGAGAACTTCATTATTTTGTGACTGTCAGAAGTTTACCAGTTGTGCTTTAACATCGGGCACTTTAAATTGTATTATGTTGTGACAAGTTTGGGCTGAATTTTATTTTCTTCGAATTATTTATTTGAAGTGATTATTTTCTCTGGAAATACAAAAGTGTTCGGACAAAATTCTTGGATACAGACATTCGTTGGAATTTATAACCTGGAATAATATTTCTGTGATTCAACAAGAGACTGTTGACACATCAGTACGACGCAGGCCATAACAGACACGTCATCGCCTTCAATTTTAAATCTCTTTGGGACTTGAACTGAATTTTATTCAGGACTTTTTATTGCTAGGACTTGTGACCTTAATTCTTGAATTATTTTTGGATTTAATTCGCAAAAACCGTAAGTTCTTTTTTCTCATTTTTCACTTTGTATTCTAGGGAAATAAATTATTTGTTAAATTTTACAAAGCTTGTTGTCTTTACTCTTTTCTGTTACTTATTTTAAGAGCATAGACTCGTAACACAAAACAATCCCATTAAAAAGCGTGCGTGTATGTGCGTATGAAGAAACTCGCTTGATCTTAAAAACATATCCACAACGTAACATGATTCAAGAAAGCAAGAAAGGGGGGAATAAAAAAAAAGAAAACTAACATCGTTAGATTCTTCTTCTTCTTGTTCTTCTTGTTCTTCTTCTTATTCTTCTTCTTCTTCAATCCCCACCTTTTTCCCCTCTTTCTTTTTCATGCAAGGGCATCAGCGGGGCAGGGGAGGCAGTTGCCCCAAACTCAGGATTTTTTAAATATCCATTGTACAATATAGAGATATATCCCTTTCTTTTTCGAATTGCTTCCCTCCCATCGGATTATGGCTTGCCCACTCCTCAGGAAAAATTCATGCGGACACCCATCTTCTTGTCCTTCTTTATGTTTACCTTCACTTTCCTTCCTGTTCTGATCACTCGGAGGACGAATGTCCGTACTTACGATGTATACCTTTGTCTCTGAGCCAGGTCTTGCGGTTGTTAAAATAAGTACTTGTTATAAGTGTAGTAATGGGAAAGGGACCGAGTCTTATTCGTTAAACTATAACTTGAAACATCTCCAAAAAACACAATAAAAATTAAACAAGACAAAAAGTCAAAAAAATTATTCAGGTTCTGTCAAAATCATTTTTTAAAAACCGGTCTGTTCTTTTATCTAACCTCCGCCAAAAGGAAGACCTATTTTAAATCAGAGACTCAAAAGTCATTATGGACAACATTTTGAACCCATTATTACTTATAGCACTTCAACAACATCACGCATCTTGCCTAAACTCTCCAGATTACAGCAATAAGGTAATGAACCTTTTGTGTGCAAGAGTTAACCTTAATCCCATTATGCAGTCACGCATCACTGCATCGGTCGCAACGAATGCTGAAATAGTTCAGTAGCCATTAGACTGTTTCTGGCTGGTTTCTGTAATGTATGGATAGAACGCGAAAAAAAAGTTTTATTTCTTCAGTTTTGTATTTTTAAAAAATCTGTTAATTTTCGAAAGCGGTCGATTCAACTATGAAACGGTATGTGCGATAAAGCGCATTGAACACGGTATTTTTGTCCTACCATTGTTAGAATCACGTGTATGTTAAAGCCAAGTGAAGCACTAATTATTGGTAACCCAGGCAATCTGTCCAACATTCAAAGGTCACATACTAGTCTACGCCTGTCACGTTTGCTAAGCCCCAGATATAAAGTCATGTATAAGCTGTAATCTACCTGTCTTGGGAATATTACCGCGGTCAAGTGTTTGATGTCTAAATATTGCCGCGGGGCAAGTGTTGAACTCTTACGCAAGGGTTACATGACCAGCCGAAGACCGGAATCTTGAATCGGCAAAGGCGATATTCGCACCATCTAAACAAAAGATTGCAGTTATCACGACTATGTGTTAAAAGGTTAGTCCAAAGATCAAAACGAAATCCACGTGGTGAACGGGGCGTATTCTTATCCGTCCCTCGTTGACAGACAGCGAGAGGGATATATTCCGCTAAGTTTGATTGGATCGGTTCACAGCGATATCCAATCGGAATTGAGATAGAGGGTGTGATTACAATTTCGACCCAAATGATACTTCAGACTCGTAAGAGAAAATTTAGTATTCGCCTGAAGGGATTGCGGATCAATAGAGTTTACTCCGAGAAGAAGCCACTCGTAATTTGGCGGAAAAACTTAGAGGTAGATTCTAAGGAAAGACAAAGCTTCGAAAAGGCTCAGTAAATTATTTGCTCGATTTTTGCAGAATATTACGGCATCATAATCGTAATTATTTGTAGTAAGTATACTTAATTACTATAATCATTAGTATGTAGAATTACCTGTGTAATGTTTCATTTCATTGCGCATTTGAGAAATGGGCTTGTGCCTACGTAGAGAATTATTAGATGCGAGGCGGAATTATGTAAATTGTTAGCTTGTGGTCATAATTAATTTTGCAATTCACTGTTAGGGTACTTCGGAGTAAACCAGTGCATTTATTAATGTGTTATGTTAGAATTTACACATGCTTGAATTGAGAATTTAGAATGGTTGAAGTATGTAAAACTAGTTGATATGAACATATGAATATATCAGAGCATGGATATTTGAATATTTGCGAACTTTGTATGAGTTGTAAGGTAAAGATGCGTCTGATTACTGTGATATTGTTTAGTATAACGGGATTAGGAATATGTACTGATGTGACGGAATTTATTGATGTATGTATGAGAAGTAATTGATTCCGTGCTGTATTATGACGTTTGTTTTACTATGCAAAAATGTATGGGTATCTCGATGTGAACAAATTCGTGACCGAAGAAATTTAATAGCCGTTATCTGATGATAGGCTGTGCGTAGTGTGAGAAGAGAGGGCTCAGGAAGAAGATTGTACCGTCCTTGTATTTTCACAGGAAGCTTTTCAGGGGACACAGAACTTCGGGTTTCATTGGGTCCCAAGTCTTCAAGAGTTGGAGACGGAATTGAAGCTGTAGTCGAGACAGTCGAAGTCGACAGAAGTGTAGTCGTGGTAGAGAAAGTGGATGAGGAGGAGAAGGATTCTAGAGAAAGTGGAGGAGGAGGAGGAGGAGAAGGAATTTGGAGAAAAGTCGAGGAGGAAGGAGAGAAGAGAGTGTGAGAAATAAGAGAGATAAAGGATACACCAGATGAGTAGAAATACAAGGACAGGTGGACGTCAATCTCACACTACTAATCAAGCGATGTCATGGGCTTATTAAAGGGTCGAGCGGAAGGAGTGTAATTGGAAATTTGAGTCATTTCATTATTGAATAATTAAATTCTTATTCATTGAATTTCAACCTTTTTAGTATAATTAACCATCTGACCGTCGGCATTGCTGACTGGGGGCTCGGAGCTTTACATCTATCTTTCACTAAATTTAACTTCCAACAAAATAGAACATGGGTGGGACTTCTATAACAGTTTTAAAAAAACCATTGGGAGCACCCTACCCCTGCTATATACAATTACCACAGTAGGGGCTCGGGCGGGATCTGAAATAGACATAAATATTATCTTTACAACCTAAAGTATTAGTCATTAGGAAGTATTAGTGAACATTTGCGAGATATTTTCCATCCTGTGTGTTTTGAATTTTTATGATTTCCAACTTGTGTATGTTAAAGTTTGATATTTGCATACTTGGTAGATCTCAGTTGCTTACAGTAATTGTGAAGCAAATATCGGGCAAAATATTTTAGCTGAGCGAAGTTAGTTATTGTCAACAGGTAAGTATTGGGTTAGGAACTTGTAACATCTTTCAGTTGTTTAGTAAGTCGAGACAAGGTATCACTTACTGTTAGTATCATCATAAAATGGCTATTGAAAGACAGATGGTTAAAGAGTATCTTGCCATGGGCACATGGTACGAGGGAGATCGCCTAGCAGCGTTCATAGAGGAGAGAATCAAAGAATGGAGGGCCGAAAAGCAGCCGAAAGAGAGCTGAATCTGGCCAGGATAGCAGCGGACAGAGAGACACAGAAAGAACTGGAGCTGGCCAGGATGGCGGAAAAAGCAGCAGACACAGAAACACGGAAAGCGCTGAAACTGGCCAGGATATCAGCGGACTCGAAAGAAAGAGAGCTCGCTCACGCTCCCGAAATGGAGAAATTAAGGGTAGAAGCTAGGACCGCTGATAGGGACGACTCCAGGACGAGTTTTGGAGGGAGCGTACGACCGACTATCAACCACCGAATAGTACAGATAAGTATGCCGCGATTCAACGACAAAGAAGAGTCCATTGACGATTCCCTCGTGCAATTTGAGAAACTCGAGTGTGTTCATAAAATTCCCGAGCAACATTGGGCGATTAACGTCTCGGCCTTTTTGCAAGGTGCAGCTCGCGACGTTTACCATAACTTAGCCGCAGAAGAAGCTGACGACTACAATGAGCTCAAGAAGGCCCTTCTTTGCCATTATCGGCTGACCGACGAAACGTACCGTTAACTTATTTTGGGATTCGACGAAAAGGCAACGGAAACCCACTCTTAATGCCACACACGTGTGCGAGGGTTATTCGAGAAGTGGATAAAGATGGAAGAAGTTGAACGATTGTACGACGGGTTACGCGAGGTTATACTCAAGGAGCATGTCCTGAGTACTTACCGTGGCGAGTTGACAGTATTCCTAGCGGAGAGAGAGCACAGGACTTTCAAAGAGATCACCAGCATGGAGGAGAGATACAAGCAGGCACACACGAAGAGTGGAGGTTCCGGGGGTAGGGACCGACCCCGACACTGAGTCGCGCCTTGTGGTTGAGGGAGAGCAGTCTGTCCGTAACCGTCAGGGGGACGAGAAGGTCGGAGGGGCATCTAAAGGTAAGGATGCCACCCATAGACCCGGACAGGCCTCACCCACGAAAACGGGCCTTGCAGGACGGCAAGGGCCGCCGTCGTGCTACAACTGCAAGCACCTGGGGCATTTTGCAAGGGACTGTCCCAAGGGCAGGCAGACCCAGGTGAATTCCATCGCTAGGAAGAATTGCGAGAGGAGGCAAGCTGTAAACCAGCAAACCTCGCGTCCGCAACTGTCAACGGAGCAGGTGCCACCCTCTTGTACGACACTGGGTATAGCGTTCCCACCGTTGTCGACAAGAAATACGTGAAGCCAGATGACTACACTGGGGAGGTAATTGAGGTCCAGTACGCGAACAGTGCGCGTGACTCAGCCAGTGGCTGTCATTGACTTCGATTCACCGTACGTCAAGGGGAAAATTGAAGCTGCGTGCTTAGAGGGGCTATCACATGACGTCATACTGGGATGTCATTCCGTGTTGCCACAACCTAACCCCGAAACCTGCATACTGACGCCGGTGAGTGCTGTGGAAACCAGGTCCAAGAGTTGGCGGACGAAACCAACGGCGATGGAAGTTACGTCCACACCGGTCAGTAACGTACTTCCGGCCGAGTTGAGGAAACTTAAGCAGGGAGAAGCAACTCTGACGCAGTTGCATAAATACGCTTGAGAAGGAACGAAGAAGAAACTCCCAATGGCGCATTTAAGTTCGTATACAAGAAGGGGATCTTGTGTCGCCACGCCAGGAAAGGACACGAGTACTTTAAGCAAGTAGTCGTGCCAATGGAGAAGCGAGGTGAAGTGTTGAAACTCGCGTATGAAAGTCTCATGGGAGGACACATGGGAATTGCCAAGACTCATGATCGTCTTGTCAAGGGATATTACATGCCAGGGTTCCATGGAGATGTTAGGTGGTTCTGTCCCTCCTGTGACAAGTGTCCAAGAATGGCACTGAAAACGGATCATCGACCCGTCCCCTTGGGGAGTACACCCCTTATCATGGACCATTTCTACGCGTCGCGATGGATTTGATCGGAGCTATAAAACCCGCGTTGGCACAAGTAAATCGGTATATTTTAACGGTCGTTGATTACGGTACACGCTATCCGGAGGCTGTCACGTTGCGTAATATTGAATCGGAAACCGTCACTGAGGCGCTGTTTGGGATTTGGTCAAGAGTCGGAGTGCCCGACGAGATTCTGACCGATCAAGGGACACAATTCACGAGTCGTATGGTGGGAGAGGTGAACCGACTGATGTCGATTAAGCACCTCACTACTACACCGTAAACCCCTCAACCCCCCAACCCCCCATTGTAACGGACTGGTCGAGCGGTTTAACGGGACTCTGAAAAACATGCTTAAGAAGCTGTGTGATGGCCGTCCCAAATATTGGGATCGGTATATTCCTGCCATGCTTTTCGCATATCGGGAAGTACCACAGGCGAATTTAGGATTTTCTCACTTTGAACTCTTATATGGGAGGACCGTACGTTGTCACATCGCCGTACTGAGACAGCTGTGGATGGACTCTTATGCTGTCGAAGAGGTACGTACTACCTATCAGTACGTCGCGGATTTTCGAAACAAACTTGAAGATGTTTGTACCATTGCACAGGAGAATCTCAAGCGAGCGAAGTCGTGTCAGGTGAAGTATTAAACAAGCTCGCAAAACGACGCCAGTATCAAGTAGGGGACAAGGTGTTGTTGCCTTTGCCCCAAGAACACAACAAGCTGCAAGTTTCTTGGAAGGAACCGTACGTCGTAACCGGGAAGGTCGGGGGTCAAACCTATCGGATACGACTACCGACTAAGGAGAAGCTGTACCATGCTAATATCCTTAAGACATACCGAGAAAGAGAGACCGCCAGTGAGTTTGTTGTCGCCAAGATCGTCACTGAGGACGCCGAAGGCGACGAGGAAGTTGCGAACACCGTCCCCAGCTGTCTATTAATGAGGGTTGAGACACCCTCGGACGTGGAGTGTGACCCCATGTTGACTGAGGAGAAGCGGGAAGAGATAGAGACGTTGCTGGCTGGGTATTCCGATGTGCTTACGGAAATACCCAGGAGAACGTCACTTGTCGAGTTCGGGTTAAAACTGGAGGACGACCGGCCAGTCCAGCGGAAACCCAACCCTTTGCCCCACGCGAAACGACAAGTGGTAAAAGAAGAGATCGAGCAGATGATTGCTCTGGGAGTAATCAAACCCGCCGATTCTCCGTACAGTTCTCCTGTAGTCTTAGTGCAGAAGAAGGATGGCACCCATGGGTTTTGTCGACTACCTGAAGCTGAATCAGGTGACGCAATTTCAAGTCGAAATGCTACCTGATCCAGAACATATTTTCTCTTCTGTCTCGAAAGCAAAATATTATTTGAAGTTGGATTAGCCCAAGGGCTATTGGCAAATTCCTGTAAGGGACGAGGATAGGGAAAAGCTCGCTTTTGCTACTCCCGACCGGACCTACCAATGATTAGTCATGCCGTTCGGAGTCCAGAATGCGCCCAGAGTCTTCACCAGAATGATACGGAGGTTGTTGGAACCCTTGCGCGATAGGGGTGTTTTCAACTTTATGGATGATCTCTTGCTAGCCACAGAGACGTGGGGTGAACACCGCACTCTGCTAGCTGACGTTTTGGAACGGCTACGTCAAACGGGATTGACGGCCCGCCCTTCCAAATGTCACAATGGGTTCCGGATGTTGGACTATTTGGGACACACTGTAAGCCAAGGCACGCTGTCCCCAGAAAAGTCGAAAGTGGAGCAGCTACAAAACACCGCACGCCCAACCACGAAAACTGAGGTGAGGTCATTCCCGGGATTGGCCGGGTATTACCTGAGGTATGTGGCCAATTTCAGTGCGATTGCGGAGCCGTTGTCTGATCTGACCAGGAAACCGACCCCGAGGAAAGTTATTTGGACGGATGCGTGTGCATAAGCTGTCCTAACGCTGAAGGATAGGCTGACATCCGACGCTGTTGTCCGTCTACCTGATCTGTCCAAAGACTTCGTGCTCCGGACTGACGCGTGTGACACGGGCCTGGGAGCAATACTACTGAAAGAGAACGAGGGGACGGTTTTTCCCGTCGCGTACGACAGTCGGAAACTCTCTGCCGACGAGAAGAACCACTCCATATCGGAGAGGGAATGCCTCGGAATCGTGTTCGGGATATCACGGATCGAGCGGTACTTATACGGGTGGAAGTTCATATTGCAGGCCGACCACCAACCCCTCGCGTATCTGCCGCAAGCGAAATTGTCGAATGGACGCTTGATGTGATGGTCGCTGTTCTTACAGCAATACTAGATGCAGATCAGATACGTGAAAGGAACAGAGAACTAGACACCGATTTCATGAGCAGGAGCGCTGAAACGGCGCAGATCACGCAGTAGATAACCGTATGTTGTGTGTATATTCGTGTCCGTAGTCAGCGTGTAGTGTCGTTTTGATTTTATTTTATTGCGTGTGGTAACGCACATTTGCATTCGGAGCAATTTTTGGGGGGAATAAAATCCCGATTTTATTCTCATGCGTGTGGTGGGTGGGTGGGTGTCACGTTTGCTAAGCACCAGCTATAAAGTCATGTATATGCTATACCGCGCCCATGTGTTTGATGTCTAAAGATTTCCGCGGGGCAAGTGTTGAACTCTTACGCAAGGTTACATGACCAGCCGAAGACCGGAATCTTGAATCGGCAAAGGCGATATTCGCACCATCTAAACAAAAGATTGCAGTTATCACGACTATGTGTTAAAAGGTTAGTCCAAAGATCAAAACGAAATCCACGGTACTCTTTTCCGTCCCTCGTTGACAGACAGCGAGAGGGACATTTTCCGCTAAGTTTGATTGGATCGGTTCACAGCGATATCCAATCGGAATTGAGATAGAGGGTGTGATTACAATTTCGACCCAAATGATACTTCAGACTCGTAAGAGAAAAATTAGTATTCGCCAGAAAGGATTCGGATCAATAGAGTTTACTCCGAGAAGAAGCCACTCGTAATTTGGCGGAAAAACTTAGAGGTAGATTCTAAGGAAAGACAAAGCTTCGAAAAGGCTCAGTAAATTATTTGCTCGATTTTTGCAGAATATTACGGCATCATAATCGTAATTATTTGTAGTAAGTATACTTAATTATTATAATCATTAGTATGTAGAATTACCTGTGTAATGTTTCATTTCATTGCGCATTTGAGAAATGGGCTTGTGCCTACGTAGAGAATTATTAGATGCGAGGCGGAATTATGTAAATTGTTAGCTTGTGGTCATAATTAATTTTGCAATTCACTGTTAGGGTACTTCGGAGTAAACCAGTGCATTTATTAATGCGTTATGTTAGAATTTACACATGCTTGAATTGTGAATTTAGAATGGTTGAAGTATGTAAAACTAGTTGATATGAACATATGAATATATCAGAGCATGGATATTTGAATATTTGCGAACTTTGTTTGAGTTGAAAGATAAAGAAATGCGTCTGATAATTGTGATATTGTTTAGTATAACGGGATTAGGAATATGTACTGATGTGACGGAATTTATTGGTGTATGTATGAGAAGTAATTGATTCCGTGCTGTATTATGACGTTTGTTTTACCATGCAAGAATGTATGGGTATCTCGATGTGAACGAATGCGTGACCGAAGAAATTTAATAGCCGTTATCTGATGATAGGCTGTGCGTAGTGTGAGAAGAGAGGGCTCAAGAAGAAGATTGTACCATCCTTGAGTTTTCACAGGAAGCTTTTTAGGTTGGACACAGAACTTCGGGTTCCATTGGGTCCCAAGTCTTCAAGAGTTGGAGACGGAATTGAAGCTGTAGTCGAGACAGTCGAAGTCGACAGAAGAGTAGTCGTGGTAGAGAAAGTGGATGAGGAGGAGAAGGATTCTAGAGAAAGTGGAGGAGAAGGAATTTGGAGAAAAGTCGAGGAGGAAGGAGAGAAGGGAGTGTGAGAAATAAGAGAGAGAAAGGATACACCAGATGAGTAGAAATACAAGAACAGGTGGAAATCAGTCTCACACTGCTAATCAAGTGACGTAATAGGCTTATTAAAGGGTCGGGCGGAAGAAGTGTAATTGGAAATTTGAGTCATTTGATTATTGAATTTTTATTAAATTCTTATTCATTGAATTTCAACCCTTTTTGTATATTTAACCATCTGACCGTCGGCATTGCTGACTGGGGGCTCGGAGCTTTACATCTATCTTTCACTAAATTTAACTTCCAACAAAAGAGAGCCTGGGTGGAACTTCTAAAATATTTTAAATAAAAGATTGGAAGCACCCCACACCAACTATATACAAACCCCACAGCACTGTTTAGATTAGAGTTTCAGTATTACTCTCAGCGATATGTCAGTTAACAAGACGTTGGGGTTGATAACTAGAACCAGACGATAAAGAAACGGGACCATCCGGTGGACTTTTATCCTTTTTGTAATGTTCACTGGTATCAACATCCCATAACGTTTGTGTGGCACATGGAACTTGTAGATCGTGTGTTGAGGAATATCTTCTTCTTTTTTTTTGTCACTGTCGGAACTGTAGCGTCTTCACGAATGGACGAGGTAAGAAATTCCATGAACTCAAAACTCTTTCCGATTTCATTCAAAGAGTCTTGCACTCCATCGACGACTGGGATGAATACTATATAGATCGTCACATCAGCTGTCACAAATACGCTACAGTGATTGTTCACAACGAATTGGGGGTGGGGTATTTTTAAACAAAATTTTTTTTAAAAAACGCAATACCCACGAGCGACCATAAATGGAACAAAGATCATTTGCATGAAAGTAGGAACAATACAAGTCAAAGATTCCATGAGTTACTTGGTTATGCATCTGAGCAAGATGCCTAAAAGTTTGGAATTAATGAAATAGCTAAAGGATATTTTCATTGTTTTCTAACTCAGACGAACGTGTATAGCTACCTTTTTTTAAACAGATACACATTGCTACGACACATATAATATGTTGTTGTTGTTGTTGTTGTTGTTGTAGGGTTTAACTCCATTTTCAGCACAAGATAGGCTATACATGGCGGCCAGTATAACTGGTGGAGGAAGAACCCTGGAAAACCCCGGGAAGAACCAGCGACCCACGCGAAGCTACTGGCAGGCCTGAGACTCAAACCCACGCAGACAGAGGTGAGATCGCAGTGACTCGGAACGGTGAGCGCTTTAGACCACTTTGCCACTCGGGGCCCCATCACATATAATATGCGAGCAAAGTATCGGAAATATTTCTACACATGATACCAGACTCACTGTTCTAACCCTTTGGATTTTCAATAAGAAACTGCTCCGGTATTGTCGGTATGATGTGGACATTTTACAACATACTCTTCTATTGTCAATGTTTGTTGATTGGTCTGCCGAAAACATGTTATGTCCAGAACTCGCTAGCTATTGTAAGAAGCCCAAATGTATCACTCGGTGAGCCGAAGATATTCAGCAAAAATAGTGTGTTGGTTACGCTGCTTATGCGAAACTCAAAGGAGATAAAATGCATAAAAGAAGCGATGGAGAAAGGAAGATTGGCCCTAAGTCGGTCCACGGTAATGATTTAAATAACCCACAGATAGTGTGCGAGTTTCATGGCTGTCGATGACACGATTGTGGTACACACTATCCCCACCGAGAACTAAATATTCCATATACTGTGTTTACCATGGAAGATCTGTGCAAAAGAAATTACCAACGATGTCAATACTTAGAAGGCCAAGGATTCCTCGTTCTGGAACTGTAGGAGCACAAATACGACCGACTTCTGAAAACAGATCCAAAATTTCGACGCGACGTCAAAGATTACTATGTCGTGAACTTCGATCCTGACGACTGTTTATTTGGAGGAAGGATCAATGCCACACTCCTCTTGTACAATGCGGACGAATCTCAAGTAGGACAAATAACCTATATCGGTGTGTTTTCGTTCGTTGTCCACCTTTTTCCTTAAATATTTTGAATCTAGACGGACGACTCCAAAATTTTGACAGAATACGTTGAAGTGAACACAACTGCCAAATAAAAAGTCTAATCAAATGCAAAGTTCTTTATGTACAGACTTTTACCATCCCATATATCCTCACTGCAGCGGAAAACTCGTGTTTCCCTTATATCCAGTGGCGTCACTAGGGGGTGCTGGGGGTGTGGATCGCACCGGTGACACCATCAGAGGGGGTGACATCAAAATGACTGTCTATAAAAAATTTTAATTTGTGTGCAGGAAGGAGGTCCATGGGGGTGACACCATGAGTTACCGCACATGGCAGTCGATAAAATTTTTGAATTTTTGTACAGGAAGGGGGTCCCTGGGGGTGACACCATGAGTTACCGCACATGACTGTCTATAACTTTTTGAATTTTTGTGCAGGAAGTGGGTCCATGGGGGTGACACCATGAGTTATCGTACTTGGTGACACCAACCCTAGTGACGCCACTGCTTATATCGCACATGTGCTGATACATGTAATCAACATAAACCCTGCCATAAGGACGCCGAAGAGCGCGCTTTGACAAGTACTTGGGTCAGTGTGTATTTGTTCCACGTTCTCGGTCGTGGATATCGACTGTTTAAAGGACACGAAGTTTGGAATTTCTCTACCACAGACAGCATTAACAGGATGATTGAGTGCAGGCATTTATTCGGGATACATCAACAAGTTTCTCAAAATGAAACAAGACACCAGTGATTATCTGCATCATCACCTCTGTCACAATCCTCACTTTACGCCGCAAGCTAAAATGAAGCTGATCGTTTCCCGAACTACCCCCCCCCCCACCCCTTTATTAAGGAGAATTGTAAACGAGAGCAGAACAAGCGTTTCCCACGATTCTAGCTGACTGTTGTGATTTCGCCAAGCGCTTCAAAGAAAAATGGTTGAAACATCTGGAAGGGTAGATTCCAGTGTTTTAACAAGCCAAGGATTAGTGTGCATGATATAGTATTTCAGTTGTGGCGTGAAACTCGACAAAACAGAAATATAAATGTTCAACCATTGATGAACATATCCAGTGTTCTCCGCGCTGTCACTTAGTCGGTCCAGAAAATGTCTGAGGACTCCTATATGACACGATATCAACGACATAACCTTGATAACCACTTGTATCTCCATACGTTTAAAATACTGGTGGAGGAAAAGTTAATGAGTATATAGTCTTATTGTGGTTACTTTAAGAAAGCGCTTCTAGAATCTAACTGTGGAGTTCCAAGAATATATTTGCAACTATTTTGTATAGATTGAAGTACAAATCAAAGAACCACGTCATCCTGAGCGTCATAGACGTTTTATTCACTTATATCTTAATGTTATAAGAAGGTTGAACTTGAACCAGTCAAAGCTGCGAGCATGTTATAAAACTTTGCATGCCACGACGTCTGTATGCAGTGTCGCACCGAATTCCGTGGGAGGATGTCAATCAAATGACTAAAAACATAGATGATTACAAAGTGCTTTTAAAAATAAATTCCATAGGACTCGTGCAAAATGGGAAATAATCCAAACCCCTTAGGTTAGCTAAACATTAGGATTTGTTGTCAGTTCAACTAATGAGAATGCACATATGCGAAAACAGATCACACAAAAGACTTGCAAGAAATTATCGATACTGTATGTGAATGTTATCTGATATTGATAAAGGAAACGGTTTACTTGACGAAGACATGGAAACAGTTATTATGAGACATCGTCGTATTCTTGGAAACATCTACGAAAAGAAAGCGTGCTTCGTTCAATGATCTTGGTTTCTTCCAATGTTGAGAGACCCGTTGTTAGCCAAAGTAGCTGCTTCCATATGGGGAACAAGTGCAGATCATTCAGAGACTTGCTAAATTAAAAAGTTAAAGATGATGCACCATGAATCTGGCGACTCTTCAAAAACGGAAATTGATCTGTTTGCCACGCCATCCAAGACGATTATCATGCAAGAATCATCGCTGAGTAGAAGGCCATCCAGTGCCGTCTTTTACGACTAAAGACCGACAAAGAAAATCAAACTCAGCTACAGTGTAGAAATAAGGGACCATTTGCACTTGAACATGTTGCTGGAAGACAAGTATTTGGTGAATGGAGTAGATTTATGTTTCAGTCGGAATCGAAGTAACACCCTTTATTATTTGATCGCCAATGTTGACAATTTCAAAACCATAATCAAACAAAGCAGACTATACGTGCGTCTTACCAAGATTAAGAAACGAGATCAGTAAGATTCTGACCAGAAAAACGGCCTTTTTCCATACGACGAGTGGAAATCAAAATATTACCACTGACTCCGATCCAGATCGAAGTTACCAAACTGTTTGTTTATTGATATTCTCAGCAATGCAGCTCTTAACGGGGTTTAATAATCAAAACCCTTACCAGTTTAATCACTACGATGTATCGAGGACAGAAATCACCTGAGACGACCAGACGTCATGTACCTAACCATTTTCTCCTGCTAAAATCAGGCAACTGCATTTGATGAATTAGTTTGCTCATCCATCCAACAACACAGTGAATGTGATCATGTTTGCAGAATTTGACAATGCCATTAAAATCTACAAATCTTTAGAAGTGATCTTGGACTATTAAAAATTCATTCATGGAAAACGCAGGCATATATATGGACAACCAAGAACAGGAACTACATCAACCACAACAACAAGGTCAAAATGTAGTAAAATCAAGAAACGAAGACGAAGCAGGAGAAGAATATATAGTATTAGCACTATGGCCAGAACAAGGGAACGCCGTCTTGGAATGTTTTGCTCCACACATTGGCAAAAGAATCACGCTACTGACCATAGAGCATTGGTATAGATGTCGCGTCGATCATCCTGGTCAAGTACATCACGAATCACGATGAATATTTGATGATGAGTCAGAAAGACAAGTTGATGGATAATCTGGTGGAAGACCGGTCTCTCGTCCAAAAGAAATATAATCTTGAACTAGTAGAATAACGATTTGTTACACAATTACAACGCGTCATTGTCTAGCACCAAGAGGAAAAGCCCTCATGCATCTGCGGGGCTTATTAAAATGCTGGTTTAGAAAACGAAAGTGTTTTGTCATTGTTTCTTTAAACTGTTTTAATTCTCGCCGGTCTGGCCATTCGCTGTTCCACGAGACAAGAAGAATGGTTCAAAGTGTGATAGTGGCATTGTACTATTTGGACAGAGCGATGTACACACTAGATCGGGTTGAAGAGCTGTACATGCTTCCACAAAGATTTAAAAACGGAAGTGGTATCTACTTCAAAAATAACCACTAAAAATATGGTGCAATAAGTCGTGCAAGAGAAACAGAAAAGGAGAAACAGGCGTAGGGGAAACAATAGAGACAGCAACTACAACATCAACAGCAAAAGCAGTAGCAGTGGTAACTATTCCAGCAATGTTCACAGTGGCAGCAACAACAGCAGCAACAACAAACGCGCCATCAGCACCACAAAAGGAACCCATTTTACCTAGGGTGGACGACGGGGACAGTGAGGATAACCAGCATAACTTTAGCCGTTCTGTTTCTTTGAACCATTGGATGGGAAAAGAGATGCCTACAAGAGGTGCGTGCTTGCAACGCAAAGTCTGTTAGGTGCCAATATGAAGGAAAGTGCGGTCATTAAAAACAACCCTTCTCAGGGCTACCCCCAACTGTCCATTTCAGGGCCTCCCCAGCATTATAGAAAAGAATACTACTTATTGATTGCCAGTTTCTTCATGTTTTGTCTCTCTCTCTCTCTCTCTCTCTCTCTCTCTCTCTCTCTCTCTCTCTCTCTCTCTCTCTCTCTCAGGGCTACCCCCAATTGTCCATTTCAGGGCCTCCCCAGCATTATAGAAAAGAATACTACTTATTGATTGCCAGTTTCTTCATGTTTTGTATCTCTCTCTCTCTCTCTCTCTCTCTCTCTCTCTCTCTCTCTCTATATATATATATATATATATATATATATATATATATATATATATATATATATAATTGTTGTAATTTGAATTCATAACTTAAAGTGTAGTGACTATTTATAGCTAATCTTCTTGTACTTGCATTGGTTCTCTTTTAAGATATTAAGAGAATAAGACTGCGTAAGATCAATAAATAGATGCTTACGTATATGTTAATGGTAACTAAGTAAATTAATATTAGTAGTAAACGAGATGACAAGTTTGAGGTTGTTTCCCATTGGACAGGTGGGTTCTTAGAAGAATTAATTTATTTCCCATTGGATGGGTTAGGTCATATGTGTTTTTTTACGAAGTTATATATTTTCCGTGGGTACTATATGGGTCTCCGGGTGTCCGAAAGTCTAAATCACTCACCTTTACAGATCACTATCATCTCGCTTCTGTACGCGTGGGTTCGATTACCGGGCTCGGCCAATGTGGGTATGTGAGAAAGCTGCCAGTAGCTTTCCGTGGGTTGGTGATTCTTACTGGGGTATTCCCTGGTTCTTCCTCCACCCGTAATATTGGCCGCCATTCATAGCCCACCTTGCGCTGAGAAATTACGTTAAACCTCAAAACAACAACAACCCAATCGCACCTGTCAGATAAAATATAGTAGTGAGGTAAGGCGACTTGCATTTATCAAAGGTATGCAAGCTTTTCATGTTAGTTGATAGATCGATTAGAAATGAAATTTTTGACTCGCACAGTCAATATCCACGATAACACTTCTCAAAGGAAATAATATATTGAACAATAGTTGGCGTTAATTGAAGTTTTATTAATAGTTTATCAGATACGGGTACTGTACCTATTAACGCATATTGCCGACCTGTTGATAAGAGTCAGGTCATATCAAATTAATTACACCGAAAGTGGTATAAATTCGAATAAAAGTATAGACGAAACTTCCTCTTCGCCGACCTAACGCTGATTGTTTTTGTCGTATCCGGAAAATAAATAACAATTTCCTTTCTACATTAAATTAAACATACTTGATTTAAAATACATGATGAAAACATGGTCAAATTGGAATAATCCTTATAACGTAATTTTTCAAACAGTGTACAATAGAGACCTTCACATTGCTAACTTAGTAAATATAATTATACCAACCGAATTCTTTCCTAATAGGTCAAAATATGCCTGACTTTATGTTGTGAATCCAGTCAACAACACACGCGTCCTTTGTTTATCTAGCTAGCTATCTTGTTATAATGAGACTCTTGATTGGTCTGAGTAATGACTTAGTGAGTGAATGACCACGAGTAAGTAAGACTACATGCATGAATAGATAGACAGGAAAAGGGCTGGATATGAACGTAAAGTTCTGTTTTAATTGCAGTGTAGGCAGATTCGTGCGTGATTAAGTGTGTGTGTGTGTGTGTGTGTGTGTGTGTGTGTGTGTGTGTGTGTTAATGGATTTTTAACGTAGCTTTAACAATTGTAGTCATATCATGAAATGTGGCAGTTGATAATGATGTCTACCACGGGGGCCTCATGCCGCAGACATGTAGCATTATCAGTCATAACACTAACCTCTTAATGCTGAGCGACAAGCGAGACAGCGGCTACTATCATTTTTCTAAGTCTTTGGTATGATTTGGCAGGGGTTCGAACCCGCGACCTCTCGTATCCGAAGCAGACGCTCTAACCACAGGCGCGGTCGCGCGATTAAGTAGATAAGTATATACTTCAAACACTCGGTAGGATAGATCTTCTTACATAGATGTCCTAATACTAAAGGTATTTGTTCTCAACTAGAGGTGCACGGTATGATTGGTATACCAGTTTACCGCGGTATTTTTGTTTTACGGAGGTACGTACCATGATATTTTTCCCACTGTAATGGTACTTCAGTAGTTTCTGTCAGTAAGTAATGTATGGAAATTCCCGACTAATCTTGTTACAAAGTTAATACTGTTAACAGGATGTTTTCGTTTTACATGACAAAATAATTCAACAAGTTATTAATTATATTGCAAAACAGTTGTATTTATCATAAATTAATTTTGAATATTGTAGATATAATTATATTCATGATCCTTTAATCACATGTTTGACACTTGTCGCGTATGCTAATGTGATGGTCAAATGGAACTTGTAAAGGATATTCGGCTGAAATAAAAGTGTTTGGAAAATTATCGGATCAAAAACAAAAGTAAATGTCATGTTTTATTTATTTACAATCGTATGTTAATGTGTTAAGGACATGTATTCCTTTATGAAATCTTCGAATCATCCAAAGATTTTCAGGAGAACAGTTGTTTTATGTTTGAATTTCACGAATTATCAAATCTGCTAAATATTTTCTCATCTGTTGAGTTAGTGTGCTTTATGTGTACTGGCCCTCTCTGATAAATATCTTGCCCGGGTGCTGACATCCCACTCAAAGTTTCCATGCCTGTTATATCAATATCATAGCTAGTAAAACTGTAGGCATATGTGTCAACACTTTCTATTTTTATCAACAAGTTCTCTAATGTCATCACAGTGTCTATTACAGGGTGTCAGCTAGTGTAAGCTTAATCAACTCATTTTAGTTGCACTTTTTAGATGACAAGAGTCGCGAAGGGGGGCACTTTACGGACAATGGGACATCCATGTTAAAAAAAAGGGTCCCGGCACTTTACGGACAATGGGAATTTAACATGAGGAATTTAACATAGGGAATGTATAGCGACAAAATATGGGGCCTGTATACGGACAAGGGAAACTGAACATAGAGAATGTATTGGGCCTGTATACGGACAATAGAACAGGGGTGATGTCACGGTACTGGATACTGGCAACATTGTTGCAAGTGGCTGACCTCGATCGGGCGGAACAGTGTTGCGAATGGCTGACCTGAATACGTGTTACTCTAGGGACAAAAGAGACATAGACATAGAGACGTGGTTAGAGACAGGGTTAGAGACATAGACATATTACACAAACATAGATTTATGAACATAAATCTATCACACAAAAATCGACTAAAAATTTTTAGGCAAGAGAGAATAAATATCTTTCGAGGCAATGGAGTGGCCCTGAAAAGGGCCTTTTAACTTTCTTCTATTTTGTCTCCTCTCTTTTTCTCCTCTTCCTCCTTTTCCGTTTCCTCCTCTTGTTTCCTTTTTTCGTTTTCTTCTTCTTTTTCAATCTTATCATTCCATCTTCTCATCTGTTCTTTATCCTCTTTGTCCTCCTTTTCCTCTTTGTCCTCTTTGATCATGTCTCTTAATCGTTCCATGGCCTTTTTTAAATTATTAATCTCCATTCTTACTGGTCGGGGTTATAATAACCATCTTCCAATCTAACCAGCATCTCTTCCACCAGTCCCAGATCGTCCACCACCTCTTGCAACTTCATCATCTTGTTCATGTGCTTAGAAACCATTTTTGTTATTCAGTGTTGAATGGCGCGATTGACGAATGCTCCGCGTTATATCCCAAAGCACGGACGTGAAGGAAAACATCCCTCACACCAACTACCCATATCACATACCAAACAATCCACAGTGATGAGAGTGCTAACCTAAAATAGATTTTTATACAAAACAGCACACTAATACTAACAAAACCACTATACTTTCCATCAATACATAGTTGGAGAAGGAAATTTTTTTATTTACAAAACTCACCATTACCTACAATCACATCAGTAAAGGAGTCAGTGTTTATAGCCACACTACTTCACTTTCACGAATATTCTTTAGCGCAGGGACAAGGGGTTTGTTAAGGGAAAAAAGACACACACATACACACAACGTACGCGCGCACATATACACATACATACAAACAAAAACACACAAACATTATTTTTGTGCAGGGGCAAGGGTTTTTTTTAAAGAAAAAAACACACGTAAGATCACGCACACAAACACAAACAAAAAAACAAACACACACACAAACGTACACGCGCACACATACACACACAAAATTTTATGATTGACAACTTGATCAGTCTCTCTGTTCTTGAAATCTGGTTAGCCCTGAGAAGGGCTTTTTCACTTCAGATGCACCTGGTTAATCGTGACACCTCCCAGGCCAGGCACCACAGACATCGCCGACTCCAATTTTGTTCCCAATTTATCTGTGTGGTTGGGAGTGCGGAGGCAGCTTGAGTTTCTTCACTATCACATTCCTCCGTTTGATTGATAATGAAGACTTGTTCTTCCCTCCTTCTTCTATTCTGCACCTGTGGTTGTTGTGGTCGCTGAGGCTCCCATTTTTGTCTCTGCCTCTCCAATTCTTCTTCCCAATTTTCTGTCTGCGGTAGTACTGGTGGCAGTGGTGCTTGGTGCTGTTGAGGTGTCCTTACCATTGGTTTCACCTCACAACTTGCTCTAAGGATGGCGTGAGGAAGGATTGTACTCTTCTCTCCTTTTTCTTCTCCTCCTGCTCTTCTTCAATTCTAGCTTCTTCCTGGATTGCCTTCATGGCTAGTTCGTCCAGGAGTCTCCTAGCATATTCCAGATGCATCTGGAGCTTCAGCAGTTTTAGGATTCTGCTCATCTTCGAAGTTAACGAGTGAACGCTGTTGTAGCCTGACTGACGAACGCTCCGCTTTATATCCCTGAAGCGCGGACGTGAAGAAAAACATACTCTTACACAAAAACTAACAATACCCTTTCCACCATCAATAACATGGAACGCGCAGACCTAAAAGAAACACTCACTTCCACTTTTTTCACCTACAAACACACTTTATTAATAATCATACATATAAAAAACACACTATCTTACAAGTCAGGGAAACCGAAGTGTTTATAGGCACACATCTATTTTTTACCTACAGACAAGCATACACACACGTACACACTATCTTACAAGCCAGAGAAACGAGGTGTTTATACGTACACTTCTATTGTTTAACCTATCAACACATAACGACAGACAAACTTTGGCAAAAGAATAGTGTATCTTTTCTAGATTGTTGGGGTAGCCAAGAAAATGGCTGTTTTGTTGGGGGTTATGACAATCTCTTATCGTCTAAGATTGCGTCCCCGTCTAGCTGCAGGCTTTCCTACAGGATAGGGTCTGCTTTTTAGGAAAGGAGAAGGAGAACTCTTTCGTGTCCACACGGCAGTCCACAAAACCTCCCTCTGGCTCCTGCTATTGTTGTTGCTGATGCTGTTGCTGTTCTTTCTGCTGTTTCTGAAGTCTGTACTTCTGGGTCCATTCTTCTTGCTCCTTCTTGCTTTCGTCTTTAAACACCTCTTCTATCAGGTCTTGAGCCACTTTCAGCATCCTGACATTTCCAATCTCTTCAGGTTTGGGTTTCAGGTTTTGCCTAACACGATGCAAATTCACGTGGGCTTCGTTCAGCTTTGCTAGTCTTGAACACATCTTCATAGGTTGACGAGTCAACAAGGGATGGTCAGACTGGAGACCGCCCCGATTTATATGTCTCAAGCGCGGACGCGATAGAAAACATCCCAACGGTTTTTTGGGTCGAAATGCTATATCTCACCACATGGTGAGGGATAGAGACAAGTCAGAGCATATATAGTGAAAACAAAAATATTTTTAAAACAAAACACCAACACTTTTTTCTAAAGATAAAATTATTATCCAACCAACAAACAACCAACACATAATATAACTTCAACATTTGGCCATTGATGTACACTACGTTTCCTAGCTAAAGACAAGAGATATCCATAATGGTCACAAAACCATCGATCTACTTTTTGATCGTTTCTAGGGGAGTCACGATCAAAATAAGTCACTAAATGTTCTAATGAATATCCAAGACTGCGTTGATGAAGAAAATGCACACAATATTGTCCACACACCATGGAATCTGTGCCTTGTAATTTCACATTATTGAATCGTGTCGTCTGGGCATTTCTTCTCATAAAGTCGATGATGTCGTCTTCCAAAGGCGGTAATCCATACGAATCAAAATACTTCACACAGGCATCGTGGGGAAAGTAGACGGCTACCTAGTGGGTTCCTGGGAAATGACTGTCGTCCGTGTTGATGACATAAGCTTGATGGTCCTTAGGTTTACGATGAGGAAGTTCATCTTTAGCGCCCACGACAGGATTCCAAGAAGCTTTGTACAAACTGTTTTTTCAAAAGGTAATAAAGCTCCCAGGTATCCATTTTATTTTGGGGGTTTTTTGACAGGTGATAATAAGTCATCAATACAATACTGACTTTTTGTTTGAAAATCTCTGTCAAGCAAACGGTTCTTGGCTCTGTCTCCGTACTCTGTGGACAGAGAGCTTCGATGCGACGGATCTCTTGAGCAGTCATTGGAGGGAAGGAATGGTCACGCAAAGATTTATACCACTAATACAACACTGCTTCTTCCGAGATGGAACCCATAGCGTCCTCCAGATACTCGTCCAGTTTTTCTTTTTGACTCATCATCAGACATTTATCATGTTGAATTTGACTGGGATGATCGTTTTGACATCCATAGCAATCTTTCTTGGTCAATGCCTTCATTTTATCCGACGGGTGCTTAGCAAAACATGAAACTAAATAGTCTTCTTCTTCTGGCCATCTGGACATGTTCTCTTCGTCATTGTCTTTTCCTGTGGGTTCCAAGATATCCTCCCATTCCATTTCCAAAGATTCTCCACCATTCAAAGAGGGATAAGATTCTTCCATAGCTTCTAACAGTCTAGAATGACTTCTCTCAAACTGTTGATTTCTATGGTATTGTCGAATTCGGCATACAAGATGACGTTCACCGTCTCGGGTAGAGCTGTAGCAAACTGAAGTTCCACACGAAGCTGACCAGATCTTAAAGGATGGAAATATCCCTTGTCGCTGCCTTAGTCTAGAGTGAAATCTAAAGCCCACAAAGCGTAACCTCCTGCATAACCGTCGTACGAAATGCCGTGACTGCTGTTCGTCACTAACTGTCCGGTAGCTTCGTACAGGGACAAGTACGACTTCAAGTAATTCTTCTTGTCAAAGTTAGGTTCGAAGGGTCTGGTACATAAGGTCTTGCCATCTCGGCTGACTTCAATCTTGGAGACATTGTAATACTCAAACTCGAAACGATTTTGATCGAGGGGTCCGTTGAGGGCTGCATTGCTAACGATGCCAATGATTAAACGCTTGGGTAACTGTCATTGGAACAAATGATCTTCGATCTTGGATCGAGTCCAGCGACAATGGTGAAAGTTTTCACTTCCACTCGTCATATTCGATACTTCGCGGTCGTTCTGCTCAAAGTGTGACTGATGTCGTTTCCCACTTTAGGTAACACTTCCACGCGTCGCACTTAGAGTCTGGCTTCTTCGATGACTTTTTTGAATTGGCAGCATCAGCCATCAAATGGAAAGTGGTACTCCTGCGATTCAGTCTTAGGTGATGCAAATACTTCTCCTGTAACCACATGTCCAAATGCACACAATCTATCAGTGTTCTTGGCGTCTTTTCCGTAAGTCAAGAGACTTTTCAGGTACACTCGGTAAGGGTAAGTATCCATGCTGCTACCGACCAGTTTGTAATTTAAGTACAAATCCACTTCACTCAACAAGGAATGTATGAAATTGTTGACGGGAGCTACTTCCTCGTTACCGTCTATAGAATTTCCAGTCGGATCGAGAACTTTGACTTTCGGGTGCAAGTAACTGCTACTCAGATCTATGTAATCTTAGGGCTGTCCTTTTATTTCAAATTCGATGGGGGCTTTGGTTGTCAAAGAGGAAATGGGATGAAATTCTACCCATTGAGATTCTTGCATCGTCATCATGGTGGGTAGCATGGCAAACAGATCCAATTCCGACTTGGAACATTCACAAGACTCACGGTACATCATTTTTCGCTTTTATTTAATAAAAACAAAAACGCCTAATGCTCTGACGGTTCCTCTTTTTTTGGTCTTTCTAGCTCTGGGTGTGTGAAGTCCTCTGGAGGGGTTTCTTTGTTGTCTCTTTCTGCCTTGTCCTTGCTGTGGCGTCAGGGAAGCAGGAATACCTAACTCGGCAGCGTTCAGGGCATTTATAGGAGTTTCTCGTCGACCCAAAATATCTTTTCCAGTTTGAAGCAAGATATTTTTGCCTGCTCTCAAGAAGGCTTCTTTGGGGTTTTGTTTGTCGACTATGACATTTTGGAGAAATTCTTTGCTTTGTGTCAAAGCGGCGACTTTCAAGGCGTGCAATCCTCATGTCACCATTGGTTTCAAAACGGGGACCACTGGACGAAACGCCGTTTTCAGCATATCTCCTAAACTAGAGGTGGGCAAACTTTCCAGTGCAAGGGCCGCATACACAAATTTACAACTTTAGCGGGCCGCATAGTTCATTAAGTAAAATAATTAATATTTGAAATAGCAAAAACAAAAGGTTTTTCTAAATAACATCATAATTAATTTTCAATTGTTAATATGTTGTTAATAGTTGAAAACTTAAACTTCAAAAGAAGCACATTTACTTGATAAACAGAGTAACATAAACAGAGTCAGTGCGAATGATGCAGCTGATCACATTCATTGACCAGTTTGTCAAAATTTGGTGACAAGTTGCTCGTGCTGATCTTTAAAACTGAGTGAAGATTTGAATCTGTGAGAAGCGATCTGTTCTTTGACTTGTTGACTTTCATAGTAGAGAAAGTCTGCTCACAAATGTAGGTTGATGCAAATCAACACAAACATCTTTCTCGCAAATTCTTTCAGATTTTGAAACTTTCCTGGGTGTAGAGAAGCATAAAACTCAATCAGGGGTTTGGTTTCAAAAGTTCTTCTTAAGGAATTGTCGGCCTGCAAATCAATCAGTTCCATCTGCAGTTTTTCAGTGGCTGTTTCAATGTCACAAGCAAAGGGTGAGCTGAGCAGGTCGAACTGTTGTTCCATTGCCTTGAAATCAGCAAACCTCCAGATAAATTCTTCTCTTAAAGCCGTGATCTGACAACTGTACTTGTCAGATAATGCTTGTGAAACAGTCTGCGTCTTCAAAAGAGGAAAATGAGCAAAGTTCTGCTCATTCAGCTGCTTGGTAAAACGTTTAAGCCCCTTTTGAAAGGATTTCACTTTCACGTACAATTCATGAGCAAATACACCTTTTCCTTGAAGTTTAGTGTTCAGCTCATTCAATTTTTGCATTATGTCTACAGCAAATGCAAAATCACAAATCCATTCTTCACTCTGCATTTGTTTTGAAAAGTCACAAGAGATATCTTTCATAGAAAAAAACCATGAGAATCTCTGCTTTGAGGTCCCACACCCTCTTTAGTACTTTTCCCATGCTTAACCAGCGGACATTTTTGTGGTACAGCACATCAGTGAAATCAGCTTCCATATCTTCCAACAGGCTTCGGAACTGCTTGTGTTTCAGTCCCCTTGCTCTTATTGCATTCACTGCACACACGACTGGATCCACAACATGCTTAAGATTTAAAGAAGACTTACAGAGGCTTTCTTGATGTATGATGTATGATGCAGTGAAAGGACAGTGCACTGTGCAGTGGGAAATCTTCTTTAATTTTATCATTCATTAACTTCACAAGGCCGGAATGTTTACCTGTGAGTGAAGGAGCCCCATCAGTTGTAATACTTGCCATTTTATCTAAGCTTAATCCAGATCTGATTAAACTGTTAATGACACTGTTGTACAAATCTTTCCTAGTACAAGTGTCTTTGAGATTACTTCCTCTGTAATGTCAAAGTTTGTATGAATTCCTATGATAAAAATAAGCAGCTGTGCAGTATCCTGAATATCAGTATTCTCATCCAAAGCAATAGAAAACCACTGAAAACTATCACTGGCCTTTAACAATTGTTCTTGAAGATTCACTGCAATTGCGTCTATGCGACGAACAATAGTTCTTCGTGCTAATGATATGGCTTCTTACTTGGCTTCAGGACACACAAGGATAACAGCATCAATCATACAATCTTTAATAAATTCTGCTTCCGAATATGGTTTGTTTTGCTTTGCGATTTTGTTGGCCAACACGAAACTTTCCTTTGTTGCATTCTATTGTAAAGATGAAGTTTTCACAAACACAGCTTGCTGTTGTTTCAACTTTTTTAGCAGATCAGTTGCTTTCTTTTGCAGTTCTTGTTTTGATAAATTTTTTCCAAAGTTACCGTGCTTAGTTTGAAAGTGACGTTTCAAACTGAACTCCTTGAAAACGGCAATAGTGTCTTGACAAATCAAACACACAGCTTTAACTTCAACATCAGTAAAGAAATACTTGTCAGTCCACTCCTTGTTAAACGCACGGCATTCATCTTCAATTTTTCGCTTTCTAGATATCCTCGAACAACTCATTTTGGGTAAACTTTGGCAGATAATAAAAGCTTTTTTAAATGATTGATACGGAACTGTCAATCCCGGTAAATTCTTCACTTCAACGATTTCGCGTTAACTGCGAGTCACTCGTCTGCCTTTGTCAAAAGTGCACTTGGTTTTGCCAATGCGAACCCAATCTCCCGTCGTCAACACTCCACCTTTCGTGGGGACAGTCACAGTCGGGGACGTACCAAACAGGCGCTCAAAGACGGTCGCTTCGTTGTCGGGAGTCACTTCTTGGGGGGGGGGGGCATATCCGCTGCTCAGATGGTAAGATTGGTTGTACGCTTTGACCAAGTGCGGTAAGACGTCGATGTACTTGAGAGTGTGTTGATGAGTAAAATATTCCCTCATGTGTTCTTTCAAGGTGCGTTGAAAACATTCCACGATGCTAGATTTGTTTTCTGGATTCTCCGTGGTGACAAAATGAATGTCTCGTTTCTTTAATTCTTTTTGGAAAGCTTGGTTCAGAAATACGGTGCCTTTGTCGGTTTGCCGTCGAAGAAGGTGACGCCCGCTTTGTTTCAACGCCAGTTTGAGTGCTCGCTCTAACTCAGTGCTCGATTTGGAAGTCAATGGCAAATTTGGAAAAGACGTCGATGACACAAAACAAATATTTGTAGCCACGATTGTAGGTGGTCAAATGAAAGACATCGGTTAAATCGGCTTGCCATTCATGATCGATGCCCTCCACTTGGCTGCGATTTCTGGAAAATTTTCGTCGAATGGGTTTGTGTAAGGTGTACGTGTCTTGTTCTTGTAACGATCGTTGCACTTGAGGTAAGCGGACACTTTTGAGTCGGGTTTTGGCAGCACGATACAATTTCTGAAATCCCCCGTATCCCACGGGATGGGATGGATCGTAGTAAATGCTGGCTAACAAATTCTCCAGTATGACTTTTTTAATATGTCACCCACTCTTCACGGATGCTACTCCTTTTTCGTGTTGTAATTTCTTGGATTGTAATGCTTTGAGTGTCCGACGAGCAATAGGTGTCGAGGAGGATGTCTGAACAGGGGTAATCAGTTCTTGTTTAATTTCTGTCTTCACCTTCCTTTTCTCTTCTGAGGAACAAGGGGTTGCCATCATCTTTTTAATCCCACCAATTCTGGATGTTGATGGTGTTAACTTGCGTACATTTTTCTGGTGGTGTTTGAAACTCTTATTCTCCTTTTTCTGTCTTGGTCACTGAGGTGGTGGTGGTGGTGGTGATGGACTTTTCACCAGGGTCTTAAAATCTTTCAGAGTCGGTTGAGCTGTTTCGTCTAAAGCTTTCCGGTGAACGAGTTGAAGTTCCGTTCTGATAAATCGCTGCGATCCATCAACGATTGCAATTCGTGTTGTAACTGGGACATCTCGGTCAAATGAGGATTGGGAGGTAAATGCAGGGTACGATGTTCTTGCCAACGATCGAATTCGATCCATTGTTTGTAAAGCACTAAAGTCAGTTTTCGTCCTTCCATCAGATTCCAAAGGTAACGTCTGAGATCTTTTCACCCCAGAGGCCCCTTTTATCTTCTTGGTCTTTTTTATCTTGCACCCATGGGTAAAACACCTCCCAGGAGTCCTCCCAGCATGGCTCCCGCTATTCCTTTGACAAGGGGTCCAATCAAAAGTAAAAATCCTCCGCGTTGCACCAACATCTTTTTCTTTCGAACCATTTGACGAAGAACGTGTGGATGTTTGGCGAAGCGTTCTTTCTGGTTTTTAGACAAGGTATTGTTCCATTCAAGACATTCAGACAATGTTCGCTCATGGTATCAATGACGTCTTTGAGGCAATTTGAATAAGTTGGGTGGAGGGGCTTTAGACAAGACGAACAACACGTGCCAATGTTTAGTTAAACGAGGAGGAAGTCCTTTCGCTTTCTTTCCATTTTTGGCAAGAGAGTGGTGGTGTGCACTTCGTTTAGGGCACATCTTTTTGGTTCAGGAGCAAAAAATACATTGAAATCCATTGCTTGACATGCGTCCTTTTATCTTATTTTTGGGAGGATGTATTTTTGGATCAAGTTTGATAGACAAGGCTGTTTTGAGCATATGTTCTACCATTGCAGCGCCAAAATATCATCCCTTTTGGTTGCTTCTCTTTTTCGTTGGACGATGGGGTATTTTCTCGGGTAGACATCGATACTTGGCTAAGCATTTATTCGGATGTGGGGTCAAACGACGAGATTGTAATTTTCTTTTTCCGTTTCCTTTTTGGACAGAAGAACGACGATGATGGTGGTGTGCACTTCTTTTAGGTGACATCTTCTGGCGTTCCGGTGCACAAAAAACACTGGATGTCCATGTCAATGACAGTCCTGTCCTTAATGGAGTAGTTTTTCCTCGGTGTCGGGTTCTTCTTCTTCTAACACTGTAGCTAACACAGGTTTTAAAGTTACTTTTTTCACTGAACGTTTGAATTTATGACCACAAACTTTGGAATAGTTTGCCGCTTCTTTGTCTACGCCTCGAAACCCAAACTTTTCCAGTCACAAGCTACACACACATCTTCATAAACATCTTCAGTGACTAAAAGTTGACGAATCTTTAATCCCATAGAGGTCGAGAAGTATCGAGATGAAAGCGCAAGGTTTTTAAAAGAATGAGTCTCTCCTGTACATTTAAAGGTACCACCCTCATGTTTTGATGGTACTGTGAGGTACAGATCGTAAAGAGCCCACAAGGAATCGGCTGGTAAAAGAAATCCCAGAAAGGAAGTCACTAAGACACACACCACACGAAGACCCAAATTCATTAGATACAGTTCTCGTCAAAAGTGTTGCTAATCCGCCACAGTCTGAATTGTGTCATTGATTTCCTTCCACGGCAATTGTTGTATCACTATTGGTAAAGGTCGTGGCATGGTAGCAAGTTTTTATACCTCTTTCTGTCGGAGGTAATAAGTGTTTTTGCACAGAACTGATCGTACTCCGTCGACGTATCCAAATAGTTTAGTCACTAGTTCACACACCACACACCACACAGACTTTTTCTCTACAGACCAAATTTGATTGCGTAAAAGATTTTGGTAATTCTCTTAGGCTTCCTTTGGAATTCATTGTAGTATGGACACTATGTAAATGGAATCAGCAGCAACCAAAGTCTTCTGACCCTTGGGTAGTTGATCAATGTCTGACCACTGGAATGCTTTCAAATGAATCAGTCCTCTAATAGCATTCAGGTACCAGAGGTTCCAACATTGGTGAAGTAACTGATGCAATTGTTCTTTGCGTTTGACTTGTATGTTGACAAACTCTCGGTAAATGCGTTCACTCATCTCCACACTCAAACCACAAATGTTCTCTTGTAAAGTATCCATGAAGAGATTAATGAGGTCATCCCACTAAAGGTAGGTAGTGATAGTGCGGAGACCATCGATCATGTTCCCGGTAAGCGGAATCTTTCTGCTCCCACTCGTGAAGTGACACACCGCAACTGAAGCACTTGACTTTATCACCTTCGCCCAAGTAGATAAATCCAGCTCTGGCTAAGTCTTCGGGGGTAGGTCCTCCCAGATATATAGGCGATTTTCCTTGGAAGGTTTGGAATCGACTTTCAAAGTCGCAGTATTCAGACAAACGCACAGGGAACGAATATTCTTCTTTCACAGGCTTATTTCGATGAGGGCATAGTGAAATCCACAGGAGTTTCCTCAGGCATAGATGACATCAGTAAGGTGGTAGCCGCATGGTTTCTCGTGGAGGATGACATTGACCATGAAAACCAGTAACGGGTCCACGATGACGAGTGGCATCGCTTTCGCATCCGTCAGGTTTGACACGCACAGCATCACTTTCCATGGTAGATATTGTAGTAGTAGTCATAGCAAAGTTCCCATGATATGGTACTGAATCGCTGAGGTCATAGCGTATCCCTGCAATCGCAAGGCACAGCATGGCACTCCACTTGAAAATCACCGAGCTTGAATTGTGTCTGTTTGTTATGATTCATCTTTCTCGCTTGGCAATGGTAGTCACAATGAACTATCGGTCTTGGACGTTTTCCCTTTCTATATGCTGACCAATATCGACGTGTCCGTACATTAAAGTGAAGTGGTCGGGAAGCCGAACTCGCTTCTGGTACACGATTTGATACACTTTTTCCAAAGGCCGACTGACGATTTTGGTATGTGGCTAAACGTACAATCTTTTCAGGTTGGTAGGTGGTCACTTTAAAATTTTGATCCTCACCAGACTGCAAGGCTTCTTTCAATACCCCAAAGTTCACCACTTGACTGGTGCGGTACTTGAGAGTCAATCCTTTCACTTTACACTCCGTGTGCACTTCTCCTTGGGGGTCCCGGTATTCGTAGCCGTAATTTTTGGGACCGCCACTAGCAAAACTTAGAATCTTGTCGTCGGGGTGGTCGTCCGTCCAGGCTTCTAAACGGATTCCTTCGATTTCAGGGTGTCAGTTACCCAGCGATCGATGTAGATGCAACTGTCCGTGTCAAAATACAGCACACGATCTCCTAATTGGTGTGTGTGTGTGTGTGTGTGTGTGTGTGTGGTGTGTGTGTGTGATTTGAATTTTTAACTTAGCTTTAACAATTTTTCAGTCATATCGCTACGATGTCTGCAGTGTGGCAGTTTATAGTGATGTCTAGTACTGGAGCAACATGCCGCAGACATGTAGCATGATGTCCCACCCAGTCACATTATCCTGACACCAGGCCGACCAGTCCTAACACTAACCTCTTAATGCTGAGCGCCAAGCGAGGCAGCTGTTAGTACCATTTTAGTAAGTCTTTGGTATGACTCGGCCGGGGATCGAACCCACGACCTCCCGCATCCGAGGCGGACGCTATAACCACTAGGCCACGGGAGCGGTTCCTAATTGGTGCAAAGCTTCGTATAATTTTAAGCAAGCATGGGCTGTCACGCAAGCCACAATGATGACATTTCCAAATTCGTCTGCTTCTACAAAGTCCAGTTCTTCTTCGTAATTGACCAGGATCAAGTCTTCAAGAAGGACGTCCACGTGTTTCATGTATTTGGTTTTGTCTTGAATCATCTGAAAGTAGCGGGAAGGTTCTGTCAAATATTCCGTCTTGGGTAAACACGGTCGTTGTGCCATTTTGCCCCACAAGCAATTTAACATCACTTTGGCAAATGATCGCTTTCCTTCGTTTTTCTCGATGTGGTCTAAAGTAACGCCTTCCTCGTCAAAGTACTTCTCTTTGAATTTCTTTTGGTCTTCTGGATTTTGACACCAGGAAGGATAGCCGCTGGCTTCTTCTTTCAGTTTCAAAGAGGCATCCACGTAGTCCGCGAAAATGCCTTTTTTGAGTCTCGTCACCCTTGTGGTATTGTTCTGTCTTGGAATGTGGTAAATTTCATACACTTCTAATAATTGGTATCCCAGGTCTAGAGCTTTGAAAAATTCCATGTTGACCCACGTTCCTGTCAAGGCGCATTCTTCCTGGATGTGCTGACAAGGTTGGTCTTGGTTGCACGTTTCGGCACAAGTACGGCACAAGGGAAACATCAGTTTTCCTTGGCAATGGTGAAGTAAAAGGGGATGGTACAAGTTCGTGGGAGGCAAGAATTTACGTTCAATCAATTCTTCGTTTTGTCGAATGTTGTCCCGGTCGATGTGTTCCGCCAGCAATCGTAGGTGTCCTGCTGGAAAGTAATAATATTTGCACACGTAACGATACAACGAACACACATCCAAGTATTCGATTTCTTCTCCTTTCTCCTCGTCGGCGTGGTATAGCAAACATGTGGCATTCTTCCGTCCTCCATACAAACTGTCTCGCGGGTTCAGAGGGCCCACCAACTTGTAACTTTCCACGATGCGTTTAAACTCGGGATCGGTTTTCAAACGTGATCGTACTCGTGTTCCCACATTTCCACCACTTTGGTATCCTTGCTGTTCAAACTTTTAGCGCCGCTGACGAGTGGCTCGTACAAGTCTTCCATGGTAAGTTGTAAAAACTGATTTTGGGTGTACCGTTGAGGGTAGCAGATAGGACATCCGTGAAACAAGCAACAGTTAAACTTGTACAAGATCTTAGGGTTTTCTAAGTCCCAGCCATCCACCGAATACATTCCAATGGTTTTGTCACTTCCTCCGTTTCGGGCGTGTTGGATCCATTTGTCTTCCTTGTGACACATGTAATGTAGCCAGCGTAGGGCTTTGACCGAGTATTGACGTTTGACAAAATTGGTCGTTTGAGGGCGTATGACACTCAGGGTCTTCTTGGACATGAATCGTTTGCGGTACACTAAGGAACACGCTTTGGCAATGATGCAGGATTTTTTCAAAGGATCGATCCCTCCGTGCTCCATGAACAATTCTCGAAATTTTCCACAGCATCGCCGTAAAATGTCCACGTCGGAACGACAATACTTTAACATTTCTTCCTGAAAGTCGAAGAGGTCCGAAGCGTGAGTGTGGTACCAAGCGTAGAAAGCTTCTAGTTGTTCGGTGAGCATGTTGTTGTGAGTATCAGGCAAATGGGGTAGAACGGCGTGTTGATTGGCTTCAGTATTGAAAAAGTACGGAAAATAGCCTTTGGCCATTTCTGTCATTCCAAAAGTTTTAGGCGTTCGATTCTGAAGCATTGCCAAGAAACTCATCGAATTTTTAAAGTGCACTTGTCCCATATGCATGGGACTGATTTTTACTCCGTTCAAAGTGACTTTAGGACGTTAGGTGCCTTGTTCCTTTATAGTATTTGAGAAGAAATTGTCCATCGTATCCTGAGAAATTCTGAGCCATCAACGTGGCATAGCGATGACAATCTCCATAATGTTCGATGTCGTCTTGTCTCCACGTCTCGTCGAAAGGGTCTAAGATCCATTGGGCAGGATCAGCCAGCGTGTTAGGCCCTCGATAGATTTTTTCACATCCTCCAGGAATCTTGATACAGTGGGGGCAATGGCAAAAGATAGGTTCTTGGACGCACTTCTTGCACGCTCGATGAGCCACGCAGAAATTAGGAATGTGAATGCCAGTCTCTTGCATGCATTCAAAATCGAAAAAGATGAAATTGCCTTTCTTTTTGTGGTTATCTTCCTCCTCCTCATTCTGTTTGGGGTTGGTATTTTTCAATGTAGCATTCGTGTTCCAAGTCCACGATTTGGTGACAAATGTGACATCGTTTCTGTCCTGGACAAATGTGTGCCTTGGTACTATTGCTAAGTATAACTTGTCCACAAGTAGAACACAATCTCAGGAGTTGACAAGCACTTTTCTCCTGTGAACTTTGCGTCTTTAGATGTTATTGGTAACAGGTTGGGCTGACAAAAGTTTGCTGACAAGTTGGGCAATGCACTCGTTGTTATCCTTCGTCAAGACAGGGTTTCGAGGCCAAACATCCCTCACATTTCGATCCACAATGCTTGTATTGCTCTCGATTGTTATATCCATCGTCACAGTAATAACTGTATCCCAGGAATCCAGTGATACTGGTAATGGTATCCTAATGTTCATCGTGATGATAGATGTGAATGTATTTCCTATCTTTGAAATTTTTGCCTCGAAACAACAGAGGGCCGTGCACTTCTTGAGGGTGTCCTTTCATGATGTAGCGTGGAGCCAAGGCGTCTTGCAATTTTTGCATCCAGGAATGCTACAGGGTGTGTCTTTAGATAGGCCAGCTTGCTGTAGCAAGAGTTCTGCTTCCCTTTGTTGTTTGGTTCAGTTCGATTTTTGAATAGTTTGCCAGGCTGTTTTCCATTCTGCACTGTCGTTCTTGTTGGCATATGTTCGTGTCACCACGATGGCCCTGGCTAAAGACATCATGTCTTGAGGGTTGTTAATTCGAACGAGGCTCTTTTTGGTGCTGAGAAGGTCGTCCATCAATAACACCTTTTTGCGTCCGGTCCCTTTGGGAAGAGAAAAGTGGGCCATGTACAGTGTCGCTTTTCGATTGGTGATGTGAAACTTGTCGCTGGACTGCTGCACGTGTTGAATCTTGTCGATGACTTTGGAAGGTGTCAATTCTGATGGCCTGCTAAGCTCGATCCAGACGGAGGACTTCAGACTGTCGTGATAAATGGAAAGTGTCAAGCGATCGTCTTCTTTGGCTTCACATTGCCGTTTCAGTGTAGTTAACAAAGAATCCTACAAATCGATGATGAACTCTTCTGCTTTCTCCAGCGGTACGTCGGACTTGAAATCTTTAAACTTCACCGTGTACGTGTAGACTGTGGTTCTAAATTTTCTAGAGGAGCGTTTGTCCGTTTTTCGAATGTGGTAGTAGTTTTCAGGAGTTACTGGTGGTGGAGTTTGGTTTGACGTAGACTCTCTAGGTCTGGATTCTGGTTCACTCATGTCATCTTCAAAATCGCTGACATGAATTTGAGCCAAGACTTCAGCTACACTGCGAGGCGATAGGTCACGTTTCTGCCTCTTACTTTCTTCTCCTTTCTTCACAAAATGATGCGATCGTTTCATCTTGATTGCAAAAAGTCAAATGACTACATTTTAAACGTCATGGTCCCCTACACATCAATGTAAGGCCAGTGTCTTCCTATATAACGGGTCAGTGTCTTCCCTCAAAGTATTCATTTCACTCGCAATCCTACCAGAAAGATGGAAGAGCCAACACAGATCGAACTTCTGATCAGAACTTTACGAGGTGTCACACGAAGGTTTCCTTCAGAGAAACCGACGGACTACTCCCCTTCTTTTCGAGATAAAAGTCAAAATACTTGCTATATCTGTCAGAAGAAAGGGCATTGGTCTTCTGAATGTCCACAACGTCAAAGCAAGACAGGCATTAAAAGAGACAAAAGTCAAGACACCTGTTATCATTGTCAAGAGAAAGGACATTGGTCTTCAGTCTGCCCTAAGAAACAACGGGAGCAAAAGGATAGGGGTTCCGAACAGGAAGAAGAGGTACCCACCGAAAAGGAAGAACTCAGACACGTCCAGAAAGAGAAGAAACGAAGACGAGAAGAAAGTGAGGAAGAAGAGGAAAAACCTGTGAGAGTGAATAAATTAAAAAAAAAAGAGAGAGTGAAAAGGCAAAGAAGAAAAATGAACTTCTTAAAGTGATGTGTTGTGAAATTGGATTGTAAATTTGTACCAGAGAATATACCAGAAAGAAAGACGTAAGTGTCTCTTGGTTTTGATTTTTATAATAAGGACCTACACTCACGCACTCACACACGTCCATCATGGAAAAAAAAAGGGATTTTGAGTTTGATTTTGGCAAACATTGAGTAGTGTCTTTCCGGAACAAATTCTTGTGAAGAGGAGAGAAAATCAATTAAATCCCAATTAAAATCGTTCTCTTCTGGAAGTAGGACTGTGTTTGCTTTGGTAGCCGCTGCTATACCATCACTTCTCGTCTCCACGGCCGGTGCACCCAATTCATCGTTTTCTTAGTTTCCGTCATGTTCTAACTCTGTCACATTGATTCAATGCGCACAGACGCTAGCGCACCTATATAGGGAATGTGACGTCACACGTAGCTCTCTTCGGATTAGAAGACAGACTCCACATTATGACTGAATTTTATAACGCGTGTTAGGATTGGTGAAAGAACTCAATCCGTTTCAATCCGCTCTTCCACTATAAATAACCACGGTTCACCTCATTCCATTCACCTGTTCTCGTCACAAGATGTGGACTAACGTATTATCGAATGCCCTCCTATCGTCGATGCTGTTCCACCCGGACTAACCCATTTATGGATCATCATGTGCAATTACCCAGATCACAGAGACAGCCCTTTGGAAACGAAGAATCTATGTGGAGAGGCAAGGCTGTCTGAAGAGAGTCTTAATCTACGGCCCAGAGGTCAGACGAAGATATCTATTCTCTCTTGCCTAAAAAATTTTAGTCGATTTTTAGTGTGATAGATTTATGTTCATAAATCTATGTTTGTGTAATATGTCTATGTCTATGTCTCTAACCCCGTCTCTAACCACGTCTCTGTGTCTATCTCTGTTGTCCCTAGAGTAACGCATATTCAGGTCAGCCACTTGCAACACTGTTCCGCCCGATTGAGGTCAGCCACTTCCAACATTGTTGCCAGTGTCCAGTGCCGTGACGTCACCCCTGTTCAGCTCCTGTTGTCCGTATACAGGCCCAATACATTCCCTATGTTGTTAAACTCACATTGTCCGTAGTAAAGTTCCGCGACCCTTTCTTAACATGGAAGTCCCATTGCCCGTAAAGTGCCCCCCTTCACTACTGACAAGTCATGCTACAATTAACACACACATGATGGCCATTGCATTTTCGGCGAGGGGTTGCGATTTTCTTTTGAGCGATTCTATTTTATTTTATCTCAAGATAGTTATTTTTTCAGATAATGTAATGGATATCCTATGATCTTATTTTACTATAATTTAAAGCAAGATGATTTTTCCAGCTATTGACATACATAATTTTTCGTTAAAATAGTGTTAGGCCCCTGTCTCGGAACATCAATTTCTTGGTCCCTAATATATTTGCGGTATATTGTGGTACGTAACGCCATATGTTCAGAAATACTACAGTATATCGCTGTACAAAACTGTTCGTCGTACCATGCTCTAGCTTCAGTATATCCAGAGATGCACTGGTTTCGGGTATTGACAGGGGAGCACGTAAATTTATGTTTCTTTTTCCGAATCACCAGTTATAATCAGGTATTTTTTATAGTTACCTTAGCTGAAATCAGTCATAAGAAAATGTTCAATGACTTTCCACTGAAGAAGTGATGATTCAGTTTTTTCACTTTTGGGAGGTATTTCGCAAAGTTATTTAAAATACCCGTTGATGAAAAGGCGTAGTAATATTTATCACTGTAAAATTTCTATGTGGGTATGTCTCCGTTTATGTTGTAAAGCATCCGCCGTGAAATAAATCTAACGTCTCCAACTGAAAAAGAACTGTTAAAATTAGGATTCTTATAGGCATTTAGCGTGCTTTGTCAACTAATTCGCTTGTCGGAGAATGTCTATAAATCTCTCCGATCCATCCTTTGGTCAGATACTAAATTACAGTTGTATGTAACTTGATCGATGTGTTAGGTCTAACTACAGGTGGTACTGAAAGAAAGGTAACCAGCAGTATTCAATACATTAAAAAAATTTCGCTCAAGATTTCAATGGCCTTTCGAAAGTTGTTGCAAACCGTAAAACTTAACTCATGGGACAAATGATTGTCTCTCCATTTGTAAGATGACAAAGTGACGACTTTTCATCAGGGACATTGTTGTCTTGTTTTTCCTTCATTATATAAGAATTTCAAGTTGCACCTGTTAAAATACATTTTCTTTTTTATCAGTAGGGTGTGAATTGCGATTTACCTTTGGGAAAGTGATGTACATGTTCTGCCCTGTTCTGAAACGAATTTTCTGTTCGCGGATTCTTTATCCAAGCAACTTTCTTTTTAAAAGATTTATTTTATGACTCAGCAGTTGCTTGAAAATTATGTATCCTAGCTAAGGTTTAATGATTTGAATGGGACAGACAATGTGTTTTATTTCCTTCCCAACTAATGCCACTTTAGCCGAACAAGTTTGCCCTGAAATCGTAACATGAAGTAGCCATCAATATCGGTTGCCAGTGTATTTTAGTGGTCTTCCAATGAATCTAAGATGCGTTTATGACAATTCTAGGTACACGTTCATAATTGTAGACAACGGAATAATTCGACAAAATTGTTAATAACGGTGAATTTCATTAGGTGAGTGAAGAGAATACTGTAATCAAACACCCTTTTCCACACAATCACATGACCTGTCGCTGTCCAAGTTTTGGGAGGCAACCATTTTGTTTATACCCGTTTTCTTAATGTGTTATTTAATTTACATGTCCGAAATTGTCCAAATCAAATTAGGTCTTCACCATCCAATTTTTGGTATAGTAAGCTATGGGTCAAACCTACTGTTTCTATACAATGAATTTCACAAGGTACCAGACTATGATCGGAATAATATATATATATATATATATATATATATATATATATATATATATATATATATATATATATATATACTTCAGTCTGCAGTCTAAAAATAGAAACAAGTCTGGACCAAATTTCTGGCACTAACCAGGTCCCAGGATAGATTAAATCAAACTGATGGGCTACATTAGATATACTTACTTATCTAATTACTAGGGTTAGATATAAGTACGGACCAAAATTAGGTCCGACTTTTGTTATACATGCACATGGCCATATCTTCAACCTATTTAGATAAAACTGGTTGCTTTCTTTCTTTCCTTTTGCACAGTTTAATTTACTTCAATTTCGGGGGAAAATCAACATATTCTGACTCCGTTTTATTTAAATTGTGCAAAGAATTTCAATTTTCTATCTCTGATAGTTTGTGTGTTTGCTTAACAAATAGTTGGATCCTCATTCGTGACTTTATATCAGTTTTTGTCATAGCCACAAGGAAATAGATATACAATCGCTTTTCAAAAGATTTATTTGCATATTTCTTTTGGCATCCGATCTCATAAGCATTTTTTAAACTTTGCATTTGATCCACAACTCCACATTAGCTTCAGCCTCAAGATACTTGTTAAAGTTCAAGTCATCAGTTATTCGCGCCCTTTTTAACTGTCATATATTACACTATAAAAAATGTATCTACCGCTTAATGTTTTGTGAAACTGAAGAATTCGTCAGTTCTTACAACTGTGTCATTTCTGACAACTCTGAGTCTCACTTTCATAAGAACTTCATGATTTGAACTCAGCACAGAATTTGACCAAATTTAAGGTCGCCCCTATCTAAATGTCAGTTAAAAAGTAAATAACTTTCTTCGAAGGGTCGATTTAATTAAAAAATCCGTTTGTACCTTATAAATAATCTAAACATGCAAAACTTTTAGCTGAGTTTTTAATTAGAGTTGAAATATATGAAATCCAGTCTTGACTACCTTAACTTTAGATTTGTGCTTTTGTTATTTCCGCTGGTCGGAAAACGCCTATAAATCATCCGGACCCATCCTCCTTCAGTCTGACACACACGATGTGCTAATACGTTACTAATAGATAAAATGGGTCTAACCACCAGCCCTAATGATACAAAGATCACCTGTTGTATTTAATACAATATCAGAAATTCTTCCACAGCTTTGCATATCCGGGTATTTCGAGGACAATTACGTTTAATCTTCGGGTCCCTCCTTTGAGATCTAAAGTGCCTATTCTAAAGTTTCTCCAAGCTGTAACCCATTTTCCATGATAAATGGCAAAATTCTTTCAATAAAAGACCATCACTCCATCATTAATACGGAGTTTTGTCGACGAAACGTCCTCGCTTATCAAATAGATTTAAAAAAGACTTTCATTCCTTGTGTACATACACAAAACCACACCTGGCAGATAGAGTACAGTAGCAGGGTATAGTGATTTGTCCTTCGAAAAGGTATGCTTTCTTTTCATGATAATCGATAGATCGACTTGAAATTAAAAAGCAGGTTCGAGGATTCCATATCTTCGAAACGCTCGTCTCAAAAGAAACTGATTTATTGCACAACAGTTGGTGTTAATTGGAGTTTATTTAACCGTGTATCAGATAAGTGTATTGCAATATTCGATGCAAGTGCTGATTTGTTGACATCAGGGAATAACCTCGCGAAAATTAATTACACACAATTTAGCATGAGATGTAAAACGTGGGAATTTCTTTATCACCAACTTTTGTACTCCTCTTAAATAGCTACCATCCGTCACTACTACTTCCATGCACTGCATAAAACCTTGCCATTAAGCTAGAGTTTATTGCAGCAACGATCAATCGAATTATCCGAATATTTGTTTAAACACAATTAAAATAATATTTTCGAAACAAGATTATTATGTAGGCCTTAATAATGCAGGGTAACGTTCTCGCTGTGCTTGTTTGCAGTCCTTGGTTTAGTTCAATTTACTGCTATGGCACCAAGGGGTAAATGAAACAAATTACTCCTCAAGATGGCGTATGTGTACTCTTTTATTCCCGTGTTAGAGGAGCCGAGGTGGATCAGTGGTTGGTACGGGTTTGAATTCTTCCATCAAACCAGCCTGTGTCAGCTACCGTGGTGTATCCTTCAGCAAGGCACCTTACTCCACTTGCCTCAGCACTAAATAACCTACGTGTGTTGATTTACCGTAAAGCACCAAACTAACCCTGTTTTTAGATATTCTATTCGTGAGAAATGCTTTTTAAAACAGAACCAGTCTAGAAAGCTCAAAGTACATCCACACCACCTGGCAACAGACAAGAATGACTATAGCCTAATTAAGGTAGAATTATACTCAAAATAACTCTCGAGCTCGGTCATTTCCATCAATTCGAGAAATAATCTCTGATACAGATGTAGGAAAACACATAAATTTGATGGGTTTGGTGATTCACCTCTGACGGAGTTCACCACATAATTTGCGGCACACAAAAAAGGGACAGCCGATGTTTTGATTGCGACTTTTGTCTCTTTCCATCAATATACTGAACCATGTGAACAAAAGTAGTTCCAGACGCGCCGATTTCAAACCAGAGGTTTCTTTTTCGACTTGACGGCAAAGACCAATGATATGAATATTAAAACTGTGTATAGCGATATCCATAAATCGACCACCACTTTAGTGAAGTTTTGAAGACAACTTTACAATCGACAATATATGTTTTAACTTTCAAATTCCTAACAGAAAAAGATCTAAAGAAGCATATTAATAAACTAAACATTTCACCTTTTAAATGTAAGTTTATGCTAGGCAAGTCACTCTAGGACAGCGCAAAATATTAAAAGT
Organism: Megalonaias nervosa; assembly: GCA_016617855.1. Taxonomy (NCBI): domain Eukaryota; kingdom Metazoa; phylum Mollusca; class Bivalvia; order Unionida; family Unionidae; genus Megalonaias; species Megalonaias nervosa. Next base: position 7,705 of record JAECUM010008018.1, on the reverse strand, counting down.
GGGCGTGGTTTTCAGTATAATTTTGCCGTTTTGACAAGAAAAACTGTTTCTGAACAGTCATAGTGATGAAAATTATATAAAAAAGTTATTTGCTTCATTTGAAACAAAACTGACTCATCGGATTAGGTGTACCGGGCGAAATTAAGGAAATATGCCGACTTGAGTATTTGTACCTCTTTTACTTTTGTATAAATTTATTTACAATCTGCATAAAAGTGTTGCTATAGACTGTGACCCGTGAATGTTATTCCGTTTTTCAAAAGCTGGTATCATGAAAATGTTTCTGCCAAGTACTTCAGAGTCTGGATATTAGAAATAAATAAAATGCAAAAAAAAAAAAAAAAAAGAAAAAAACATCTGCTGTAGGGCACAATCCAACTGAATCCAATGTAAAATCCGTCCAGAGATTTGTATTACAATGATATCGTTCTTAAGAAAGTTATTTGTCCCCCCCCGTCCCGCCTTATCTGACGTACTTGCTACAATACAATCTACAAGATTATTTCAATATGAAAAATATCTAAATGTAGATAATCTCAGTTGTCTTCTACCTTAAAACGAAAACCATTCCTGAATCCTATTTTGCATTCACGACATCAGGTTACGATCCACAGATTTCACAAACTTTCACTGTCTGGCGTATGTGTCGTCTGCATGAGGTTCAAACACGACTTTGAAACCTGCTCAAAACTGGTCTTTGTTTCATCTCATATGATTCATTTTCTATTAGTGTCGCTGGTGAGTTTTTCGTATTTTTAAGTATGGCTTAATACGCACTCCATTAAATCCAGCTTGTGAACCTACGGCAATGCTTTATAAATTACTGAGATTTGGTAAATGTGCCCAGTCCCTCTTCTAACACGCAAATTTTCCTACTACTGCCTACACACGAAGAACTGAGTACCTTACTTTGCATTTCTCTGCACAAAATTTGAAGAAAAGCTGACCGGCTAAACATACGTATGCATGCATGTAGGTAAGTAGGAATATATGTAACAGAGTCATGAACATTAAAATAGTAAGATCGTTTGGCCTTTCTACCATGCGTAAATTTAAATACATAGAGAATTTCTCTCAAATTACACTTTCATCACTCTCATTTGTCACAACTAATACTCTAGGGACGCTAAAATCATTCTGGATCTTTGCTTTCTGAAGCTCAAATACCGTCAATTCCCTACACCACTCACCCAGATTAAACTGGATTAATCCGAATGAAACCAGTCATATTTGTATATTATGATAGCACAGGCTTACGACACAGTTTATTGACATTCATGGACAACATACTAATCTTTCGATTGTGCATTGAGTAGAGAGCACACAGATTAAGATATACAGTCAACAAGAAAATCAATAAATGATGCAACCGTGAAACATTTTGCTGCTAAATGTGGTCATTGAGCCGGATACATACATTCCTACATCCAAACCTGAAATAGCGTTTACTCTTGTTGTACAAAATGATACCACAAGGTCCACTTGATGCTTTGTCACGATGTTGTCTCTGTCACAATAGTTATCTTCAGTTGCATAAGTGTGTAATAATTGTATACGCTTTTCTTTTCTTTCTTCTGTGTCTTGTAGATAGAATAGTTTGCTACGTTAGATAATTCGGATTTCTTTCCTAAATCTCCATTAGGTCCGACATGGTGTCTGTTTCAGTTTACAGTCGTATTTTATCTGAATTGTTAGTGTGAATTATGAATGTTGTGCATAATAAACGAGGAGGGTTGTAACTTCTTATAATCGCGTGTGATCATTCTTGTTATTGAGAGATTCCTGTATGAAGGTGGTTATCATACAATCCCATACTGTCGTTTTTAACATAAAACAGTTTAGGCATTTCCTTACGTACTCATTTATATTACTTATACTGTTGCTTAGCGCGCAAAAAGCGTTTAATCCATCTATTACACGAATCAGCTGTGTACATTTCTTGCCGATTTCCGGAGCGCTACTTGACTGTGAAACTTGTTGCTTTGGATGTGTGGAAGCCATGTGTGTCTAGTCTCAACATCGTGTGATCTGCGATCATTGACATGTTCAGGTCTTCGTCTCTTTTTGGAAGTGAAGTTCCCAACAGGTGCTTCGGCAGAATGGTAGAATGTCCTCTAAGGGTTGATCGCTTGTGTTACGCCCAGTGCAATAAGGACGTCTTCGTGTCCATTACCTGAAGGACGTAGTGTCATAAATAAGATGTATGTTATATGCAGAGTACAATGTTAGTATTTCACATCAATATGACTGTTATGTGAACACTACAATTTCATATCATTATGACTGTCATGTAAATTATTTCCTATCAATATGACTGTTATGTGAACATGAAAATTTCATATCATTATAACTGTTATGTGAACACTCCAATTTCATAATTTCCTGTCTGTAATATGAATAATACAGTATCACGGTTTCACACATTTATGTCTGCTATGTGAATTGTAAGAATTTGTATCTCTTATGTGAACATCACAGTTTCATAATTTCATGTGGTTAACAGTCTCACAATTTCAAGTCCTTTAAGTGAACAGAAAAGTTTCATATCGGTGGAGTGAACATAAAATTTTTTAATATATCTATGTTCTGTTAACAGAATAATATTATAATTTCTTATATGCACAATATAATTTCTTTTGTTGAATAGGCAGCAGGCAGCTATTCCATTTGCAAGAGGAAATAAGTCTAGCAATGAAAGGTTAGGGAGGGAGGGATGACTACAAGAATAGATGAGATTTCCGTCACAAAATGTAATATATCACTACGAGCCAAACTGGATAACACTGAGTACAAAATTTGGGATGAGAAAATATGAAATGTTTGTACAACTGTGAAAAGAAAGATGTATGAATTCCATTATTGTTATGCTCGTATTGTCACCCCTCTACTCTAATTTGGGGTTTACATCCCCTTTTTCTGAATGAATGTGTGAGAACTATTATCTTGCTATTGAAACATTACTACTATTACTCTAATTGCAGTGTCTTACTACTATTACTGTTTTTGTAGTGTCAGTAACGTACTTTCATATATATATATATATATATATATATATATATATATATATATATATATATATATATATATATATATATATATATATAATTCGACTCCAGCAGATACTAATTTTTAAAACGAACTGTAAAAATACCTTTGACTTCCGAAAATACTTGTGCGCTATTGAAACCTTACTACTGAAATAAATGCTATAATTGTATTGCTCCAAACTGTAAGAAACAAAATTATCTTGAATGCTTTCCTCAGCATAAATAACAGAACAAAGCTTTGATTGGGATAAACTCAGCTGTTTCAGAAGGTGATATAAATACTTTATGATATTAACATAAAACTAGATATGTCGGTATGAAGAAATAACGTTTGTTCTTTTGATGGTATAAAAGTATGGTCAAAACTAGTTGTGCTGATTTTAAACACGAAAAATACCCTGCAACGTTTCTGAAAATATGCAGATTTACATATTGCATTAATTTAATGAGAATTACATAGAGATAAGCATCATCAACTATTCACAGTACAAATAGAAAACCTCGCAAGCTTGACAAGATCGATCTACGGAAAATAAAGTCAGAGTTAAACAATACATGACGACTCATTCTATAATTTAGTTGCTTTTGAATCAACCATCGGAGTGGCAAAGTTTGACATAAATATTAAATCGTTCATAATTTTAAATACATTTGAAAACAACTGTTATCCATTGCTGAAAATTATACTTCAAGTATTAGATGGTTGTTCTGTTCCCTTGCTCATGACGCCTACAGACGATCTGTCAAGCGTAAGTATTCTCTTTATGTTTTGATACCGTTGTAAATGGCTGACAAAGAACGCTATGTAAACTTAATCAACTGTGGGAGCAAATTCAACGCAACAAAAAATAAATTATGCTGAATTTAAAGAATAGTTAACTGAACAATATTTACAAAAGTAATCTAAAGAAAGCTGTCCATTCAGAAGGGTCGATGTTACGTAGGTGGATGATCAGTGGCAAGCAGACATTGTAAAATACAACAGCGGTAACACGAAATTCTTGACAATGATATTTTTTTCAAAATGTGCTTGGACTCAGACTGTGAAAACGAAATGGAATATGAGAGACTTCATCAAAGAAAACAAGGCATGAAACAATACAGCTTAATGAGGGGAAAGGAGTTTACAACGTGAAAGTCATGGATCAATTGGATCCGGAAAATGCGTACTTTTCAACCTATGCAGCCCAAGAAGCATATGTAGTGGAATGATTTAACAGAGCACTAAAGACTGGAATGTTGTAGCGTTTCGCACAAAGCAAAACTAGAAAATGGGTTGACGATTTACCAAAGTTAATTCACGATTGCACCTATATTCATTACACATGACATAACAACATGACCCCTGTCAAAGTGAGCAAGCAAGAAAATGGTTTTAAAATATGGATCAATGCAATGTATCATTTTGTGGAACTCCAAAATTTAAAACTCGTGGAACAGTTAGAAGTTTAAGATACAAAACAACGTTTGCAAAGAGGCTACCTTGATGCAAGTAATAGACGATCTTGTCGTTTACAAACTGGAAGATTTTAGTTGAGATGGTACCGAGGATATGCTTTACGAGACTGAGCTATCGCTGTTCGACAAACAGGTTGACGTTTACAAAGTTGAAAAGGTCCTGAAGATCATGAAAACAAAAAGGCAAATCGTATGTACTTCCAAAATGGGGATCATATGATGTATCGTTTACCTCTTGGAAATCTGCAGAAAACATCATTCAGTTAAAATAAAACGTGGAATCACAATTCATAGACACCAGTATTAAAGAGCAAGAAAACTCTGATGTTTGTAACGATAACAACTTTCTGGAATGTGACAGATGTGGTTAAAGCAGTGTATTAGAAAATGAAGACATTATTGCATGTAAGACATGCAAAATTGAATTAATCATGAACACAGAGGGGGAATAGAAACTACGAATTTATCTAGTCTAAATTGCGTATCATATCAAAATTTAATTGTGTAGCTATGGGGTTGTCAGAATTCAGTATGTTAAAAACCAGGTTTCTAATCTCAGTAGAGAGTTAATTTTAAAAATCTTCTAACCTGTGTGATAATAATCTCTCTCTCTCTACACTATATTAATTCTTGCTACCATTATGTTGAAAGACGGACTTCCGATTAATAATGAAAGCTCAGTGAAGCAAAAATCAATTATCGTTGCTTTATAGGTTATTTTAAAATAGCAATGACAACGTTAGTAAGTTTAAACGCGCAAACGGTTTAATGGTTGCATTCGAAAGTCAGAAGTTTTCAGTTGAAATCTTGGTTCCGAGAAATATTTTCGTTCACAAATAGAAAGGTTCCGAGAAATATTTTCATTTACAAATAGACAGATTCCGAGAAATATTTTCATTCACAAATAGACAGGTTCCGAGAAATATTTTCATTCACAAATAGACAACCACCCTAAAAATCTTAAGCAACATGAAAAGCAGATAGAGAAATAAAACAAAATGAATCATGTAGCTAACCTACCAGAAAAGTGGAACTGTCTCTGGCGTAAATCTAATAAGTAAGCATAAAAAAGATAATAGTATGTATGCTACAAAACAAAATTGAGCGCAATAACAAATAAACGAGACAAAACTAATCATATGACTAGCGTACGAGAGGAGTGACACAGTTTAGACTGAAGGTGAAGCATGTAAAAATTAAAAGGCATGTAAACAATAAAACAAAACTGACTGTAGGCCAGTCCTACAAGAAACGTGACACATATTCTAGTTTACCCAATAAACTGAGGTATAAAAGTCCGATACCGGATTGTAGAAAAAGATGCATTATCTACAATGTCACCTCCTCCTCCTGGGCATAATAAGGGGTGAAGGTTCAATATCACAACCTCAAGCGAAAGAAAAGAGTGTAGATTCTAAGGCCGGATTTTGCAAAAAAAAATTGATAACAGTTACATACATTAAAGCAAATTTCACGTATGTGACCAGTTAATACTGAAATAAATATTAAGATGTTGCTAGTTAAATTAGGAAAACGTCTATAATAAATCAACCGATTTTAAAACAGGTCAGAAACAATTAAATGGTCAATCTTAAATACGCCTTCCAATAGAAATAAACTAAGACGGATGCATAAGCAAAATCTAGATAAAATCATAACAAAGTTACATATTGTTAAGGTTCTATGGTCTTAAAGTATGTAACAAAAAGTAGTGAAACCAACAAATTAAGTAAAAATAAACAAAAAACATATTTCTCTAAGTTACAGCGTGAAAATTTAAGAGACACTTACAATATTGTGAATTAAATCCCAAATAATCCTAAATGTTCTGTCACAAGTAAAAAAGCATAGATTGTTCCGAATGAATCCCAATGATCTTGAACGTCCTGATGTACCAAAATTATATAATCTAGAATGTCTTTAAATAAGTTCTGAAAAGTCCCATGTAGTGTTTTAGTCCAAAAAGTCAATGACTATTTTGTATTTCCAATGAATAATTTAAATAAACAATTCTTCTACAACTCTTTTTATTATTTCTTAACGACGCTGAACCGTACTTGAACTAGATCATCATTAGAAAAGTTCGACAACTTGGTTGTGTAGAAGTACAGCTAGACCTACCTATCAGGCTTATTTAGAGACCCTCGCAAGAAAGAGAGTATGTCCAGAATATAATTTTTTTTTAACATAGAACAAGACCGTTGTATATCCGTTTATTACTATAGAATAGGACCTCTGAACGTATTCAACAAACACGAAATAGATTATGTTACTGAACGCTTATTTGACATTTTATATATCAAATGTGCACAGAAATTAAGATAAAATACATAATGTATACTTGACAGCACTGAATATTTGAAACTACATCTTGATATATAACAGCCGCTCAGAAGAAACCCATACGTAGATTTGACTGAATGCGTTAGGAACAAATAAGATTGTTTACACTAAAAATATACGAATAAACATATTTCCATTCTACCGTAGAATCAGTTATCGGGTAGACAGAACATCAAAAGACAATCTAAATAAATAGATGCAGTCAAAGGTTCAACAGATGTTTGGTTAAAATCTATTCCCCAAAATGAAAAATGCATTTGATACCTCTGTAAATGTGACGACTTATTTGAAGGGAGGACAGGGATATAGAAAGAAACTACATTAAACCTGATTACATATCAAGCAACAGAGAGAGAGAGAGAGAGAGAGAGAGAGAGAGAGAGAGAGAGAGAGAGAGAGAGAGAGGTGGGGGGGGGGTGAATTTTGGGAGGATTACCATAAGGGCGTTTTTTCTTATTGTCAATCCCAATGTTTCTTTGTTGGTCGATTAGTCTGCTGCCTGACCAACCAACACAGTGAAAGACAAAGAGAAATGGGAATCGGCCTTAGGAAATTGTAATACTTAAATGTCTGTCCCCGAGATCTCAAAAGAATATTTGGTTGAGTCGAGTACCTTATTCTAGGTTTAAAAAAAACAGAGAGAAATCATTAAATAGATTACAGTATATGTGTTCCTCTTAACTAATAAATTTACCATACAATCTCGACAGGCTATTGCAATTTTGTATAATTGGTCTTTTGAACAATGCAGATAAATGATATGGAAAATGTGCACATACAGTTACGACGACCCAGGTTCTTGTAGGTTATCTGGTGTAAGTTCAGTTTCAAGGGTTTCATCAAGCCCAAATTCTTTG
>JAECUM010008017.1:0-37373 GCA_016617855.1 Megalonaias nervosa | reverse complement strand
GCTTAAGACCTAATTAGTATTCTGAAAACGATTTTAAGCAAAATTTTGGTTAACTCGGACGTAATCTCAGCTAAAGTGAGAATCTTCGAAGATAATCAATGTACGAATGTCGTAACAGGTAAGACAATCAATGTACTAATGTCGTAACAGGTAAGACAATCAATGTGCGAATGTCGTAACAGATAAATTAGGAAGAACAAACAATTTTTCGATCTAAGACATTCCTGGATTAACAGAATTAAGTCTAAATTGTCGGTCAATGGAAAAGGTTTGACCGATTATCTGTTTGTGTCTTTGTGGTATAGAAACTTTACCTTGACACACATGACAAGACATGGTCACATGTTGAGCAATAAGCTTGCAAGTCTAGACTCTATATATCTTTTACTTTTTTCTTTTGTCGTTCTTGAAATACCAAGAGATATACATTAGGATCGCTGATATTTAATATCATTTTGTTGCTCTAGACCTCTAACGATACAATACAGGCACTACTGGTGAGTGAGACTAGCTTTCTCGTTTCAACAGGTTTTTTTATACTCTAAGTACAAAATGTTAATCGGCTAAATAACATCTTTTCATAACTTATTAAAGGTTCCTCTCCCTTATAAGTATTATTTTTATGCGCAAAATTACAAAAGGCGGTGACATAGTTATTAAAAAGACACCTCTCAAGTATTTTAAAATTTGTATTATTTTGATCCTTTGGGACATTATTGTTTCCATTGTGAATGGCTCGATATTGTAAATAAAACAACGACAGTCACATCTATTAGTGGAAAGGTATGTCCATCTAGAAGCACACATTAATAATTGACAACAACTAGTAGAGCATGTAAAGACCAACAAGAGTTGTAGAGACGAACAAGAGTTTAACAAAAGGATGTATGAACATTACCAAAGTGTTGTTTATTTACGTTAGGAGAGAGAGAGAGAGAGAGAGAGAGAGAGAGAGAGAGAGAGAGAGAGAGAGAGAGAGAATCCAGTTCACCCACTATGAAGATTTGCATTGCTCCCTGAAAATAATTAAGAAACAACCAAAAACAGAAAAGGGAAACGAAAGAAAAGTAAATGAAGCAAATCTAACCCTTGACTGCAGTCTATGCGAGAGAAATCTGGCCGGCAAACGTCAAAAAATGTCGGTCTTAACCGACCGACGGCGTTCTTCAACACCTCTGTAAAGAGCTGTGCGATGACGAAGCCAAACAAAAAGATGCCAAATCCTTTCAGACAGGTGAATGGATCTCCACTTAGACATCTATTTTTCTTGTATTTTCTCTCCAATCTGTTCATTACTTCAACCATAAGAAGCTGCAAAAAAATAGTATTCATTTAAAATCTACATTACTTAGGAGTTCATAGCGAAGATTTCCGTTTCCCTTCAATATAACATTTTAGTGAAACTATATTTTAATTATATTATAATTACTTCTTTTAAACTTAACACTTTCTTCAGTTTGGTAAGAAAAATGATCATATAATAGCAACAAAACCTTAGAATAGTCACTGTATATACTACGAAGTTCTTTATAAGAAACCACAACTTCCATTACTTTGAAATCGGAAATCTAATGATATCAACGAAAATTCTGATAGGAATATATCGTTACATTGTACGTGTATTTTCAGATTCAAGGGTAGAAAGGACAGAGTTGTCATCAACTATTTTGTACTTTAATAAATCAGTAATTAACATGGCAATGAAATTTTAAAATTGGCATTTGTTTTAAAAAATGAAGTAAATGCCTTCGAGAAAATAATCTTTGTTGGACCAATATGATTCCAACTATAAGACTTCTGCAGATCTTCCAGATGAAAGAAATTACATTGGTCAAATCACTCTATTACAATACATGCATACACAAAACCACGTATATGAAGCATACTCATGAACCGCCGTAGGTTAAGTGGTAGAGCGTCGGATTCATAATCCAGATGTGATACCTGTCCAGGCCAGACCCGGCATGCTGATAATATGTGTATGAGGGAAAGACACTTAGGTCCCATTTCCTCAGCTCGATATAGCCAAGCAGGCGTTCAAAGTACCGTTGAAACCAACAAATAACAAATTGTAATGGTACAAAAATTTTGTTGAATAGTTCTGTAGATAATTTCACAGTACTTTTTGTCATGGTCAGCGTGACACGTACCCATTAAGATTGACGTATTGGCTAGTTGCCTGCGAGGGATGAAATCTGTTCTGCTTGGTGCTGAATTGAATTTTAACTAGGACCCGTTTGTTTGACAGTTAGGAATAGACGAGAGTGCTATGTTAACGCGAGATCATAGCGGTGGAGTGTCTAGGGCTGATATGTACCAGGTGAAAATCTTATGAAATTGTAGTCCATTTGAAACAAGTGTCATAAAATTATATTTTCCAGAATTGTTATCAATAAAGGTGGACATATAGGATTTTCTAACTTCAATTGGAGTGATAAAGTTTTGGCTAAGCTAACCGAGGAGGTGTTTTCCCAAACGGAATTCGGGGTTTTAGAATGGTTCCCCTCGTTGAACTAATTAGTCCAAGTTTTTCTTCCAAGTAAGTAATTTCTCTCGATAAACAAATTGTCGAAAGGACAAGGGGTCTGGAACTTTTGGAGACCCATTTCCAGAGAAGGACAGAGAGAATTCTTAAATGATAAAGCGAGAGCTCGGATAAAGCGCAAGGTAAGTCTCGATTGCATCCTATGGGTTCATTGATGTAAGTTTGTAATTATTGAAGAATTTATTCATTTTTAAATTCAGTTTTTCCTTGAGTTAAGAAAATAATGTTGAAGTTTATAAGTTTCATTTACTGTAAGATGTCAAATAATATTTCGTTATATGAATGAGTTCGGATTTAATTGTTTGTATGTAAAATAAATAATGTAGTAAGATTTCAGAATTTGGGAAAGACCGGAAACACCAGGTGACGCTGACATGCCGGCAATCTGAGTTCGATCAGTCAATCGATCATATGATGAAATTGGTTCTATCAATAACATAGCGGCTCATTAAAATTCGCATTATTTTGTAACTCTATTTCTAAGAGAAAGCGAATCATTCACGTATTATGTTCGATTTAATTTTTTTTTGTATGTAATTTATTAAATTCTTGTATTTTACATACGAGGGCTCGTGTTATTCTATTATATATCTCCGCTCAGTTCTCTAATCTAGCTCCAGTCAATATCACCGTGGTCGATCATCTCCTAGATCACGATGACTATAAACCCTAAGGAGTGGGCAAGATCTCTCACATCATCTACCACCCCATAACACGAATTCAATATTATTTTGATAAGCAAGTATGCGCCAAACAACCCATAAGAACCACTAGTACAACGTTAAAAAAAAAAAAAGAAAAGAAAGAATATTAAAGGCCTAAATAAATACCGTCGTAGTCGTGAGACCAAACGCCACTCCTGTGAGAAGAGCATCGGAAATCATGCCCGGCTTGTATGGATATTTTAGACTGGTATCGTCACAGAAGAATCCAACCTCATTGGGAGATCCCATCATGTAGAGGATAAGAACAGGTGTCCCGACTGAAATAATAATAATAATACATTCCCAAAACCTAGCTTCTGCAGACTAGCTACATATTTTTGTGCCTAATAATTTATCAGATATTTGTTTCATCTATGTTGGGTCGAAAACCTCTTATATTTGCATAGGTTCTTTGCAAAAGTGACATACGTAACGAAATTGTCCAATTATTTCGACCTTGTAGCTAGAATTTTAAGTGGAACGTAATTGAAAAGGATCTCATAACATCAGGAGAAATAACCTGTTAGAGCGAGTGTTTCAAGGAAGTTAAATATTTCTTTGGCAATATAGCCAATCATGTCCATATAGCTCATTATAGCAGCTGGAAACAAACATAAGTTGCAACTCAATAATGGAATCCCACTCAAGAATAAATTAATATTTATAAGAACATATTTGACAAACTACAAAATGCCAATCAACACAATCCCTAAATTTATAGGTAGATTTGTATCAAAGTTAATATTCTATAGGTGGGGTCTCAAACTCAAACGAGGGCCACATGAGGACTAGTACATTGGCCCGAGGGCCGCACCACTTAAACCTTTATTTGCATTATTAATTATTTTACAAATTCCAGGTGTTGTTGCGGGCCGCAGGGAATAATTCCACATGCCCCATGGTCAGAGACTTTGAGACCCTTATTCTAGAGCTTCAATAATGGTGATTTACTTTTTATGTTAGTAACGATTCGATGTTACGTTATCAATTTTTGTTTAATAACATCTCCATCTCCAACCTTACATTTTTCATATATTTTTTATTTGTGGAATTTATAAAGCTTTCAATTTTGAACGTTATGAGATATACTTTACATCCAGAATCCCATAAAAAATATTTCTTATTTGCTCCCGCTTACGTCAAGACAAATTAGTTAAGATGTAAACATGATACACAGACAAGTCAGATAGACTACAACGGTAATTTAATCTATCAAGAAAGAGCGATCTCTGCTTAAAAAAAAAAACAATTGTAGATATTCTTTCATTTGATCGATAGCTATAAAAAGATAACAATCTCTCTCGTTCTCAGTAAAATACGTCTATTTTACCTATATCAGAGATAAATCATCTCTCTCTCTCTCTCTCTCTCTCTCTCTCTCACACACACACACACACACACAGAAACTACGAACAGCAGAAAACTGCATGCCCTCATGCTTTTAATCTCTCCGTTATCCTATAATCACACACACCCTGGCGAAAACAGTCGGCAGCAAATGGTTCTAGATTTTCCAACCTTTTCCACGATCCAACTTTACTTTAAAAAAAAAATGCCTATGTACATTTTAACATTTAAGCTCTTAAGTTTTCTCTCATTCAGAAATGATTGTACATAAATGTTGTATTGAATCAATCAATATAGGTAAATGTCCCAATACGATCGTAAGAAAATTCACTCTCAGTTGTATTTGTGTGCCTTTAACATGTAAGAAACATTTCATGGCTTGTTTTGATGATTTTTGTTCAATTACCGAGACGACTGCCACAGTCGAAACAAAGACAGGAGAGATAGAGTTTATCACCTTTAAGAACTAAATCGTTCATCTAGGAAGACTATTAATCCTATGTTAGTGTCTACCAAATTACTATAATACTAAGTCTTGTTCTAGCTAATGACAGAAGTTCAATACATGATTATTTTCGTACTCGTTACTGTCAATGTAGCATTTGTGTGCTTTAGTTACTGCCATAGTGAGAAGAAATTTGTATTAGTCACTGCCTCTGTAATTAAACCGCTTTTGTGTTATTTTGCTTCTACATGTATACAGGTCAGATGCTGAGTGATATACATGATTTCCATTCAGGTCCGACAAGGGGGGGGGGGCAACCGGGGATATATCCTCGGGGCCGGGGCCCGTAAGGGGGCCGGGGCCGAACAACACTTTTTAATTTTATGAAAGAAAATTTTGTTTGAACAAGAACTGGGAGAGGCCCGGGTGTTTCTTACCCCAGGGCCCGTGATCGCTCTCTACGGCCCTGTTTCCATTGCTGTAAACTTTTCGTCCTTATATGGTCTACTACGATTGTCCACGATTTGCTCCTTTAATTGCCGCAATATCATATGAAAAATAATATCTAACGACTTCAATATTCGTTCTAAACTTGTTCTATTCGTTCTAAACTTGTATCGAACCCACATTTAAAATATTTTCAAATAAGACAGTAGTACAAAGAATAATGTTTATGCTCTGCCTCGACTGTAAAATCTCTGGTACAGTGCGATTCTTCCAACGCCTATATTGTGGTGGGTAACACGTCCGCTGTCGTGTGAAAGAGTGGCGGTGCTATTTCGTTGACCTGACCTTGTCGCACAACTCTTCAAACTCGACTGATGTTTGCTTATAAAAAAATAATTGTTCATAGGGAAGTTTATTTCCTGGTGTTAAGTACTGCCTTATGTAATAGTTGCTGTTGTAGGCGCTGCTGTTTGCAAGCATTTTGGTTAGTACACGCTGGGATTAGAGAGAATGGGCGTTTTTCAGAGCTTCACTATTACAAGTTTTCCTTTTGAATATGTAAATATGTGATATCATCGGCACGTAGCAGAGGAAATCAAAACGAGCAGGAGTGAACGTGCCCTCGGGCTATGGAACTCCTGTCGCAATCTTGTTTTGTAGTCGATGGGTTCTCATAAATGAGATTTAGTACGATTTCTACACTCCCTTCTTTATAACAAGTTTGGTTTAATTAATGCATTTTGGCTTATATATAAGTACTCTAAATTTTTTACAGTACGTTTTATATGTTAAGACCTGCATGAAAGATTGCCTTATTGACAAACTTGAAGTCCCTTTACAAATTGTATATGTAAAATAAAAAATATAAAAAAAAAAATTTATTGGCTCGTCTTCATTCTTATATCATCATATTGTAACTTTCTGATGGTAAGGAATCTAAATATTTTCAATAAAAGACTGGTCATGTCTGCTCAGATATGAAGAGTGATCTTTAACTTTAAAATACAAAAGTTAGAGTGAAATAATTTCCAAGAAAAAATACAATACGTATGACTCGTTCCGGTGAATGGACTCAAAATGTACAATTTTGATTTATTCCTGAAGTGGATTTGAAGAAGAGTTAAAGGAAGAAAATGAAGGACTTACAAAAAGAAAGAAAAAGTAAAGAAAGAAGCAAAACAAGAACCGAGAACTCATTGACTTATTGCGCCAAAATGCAACTGTAAAAATTTTTTATTTTTTTAAATCAACCAGAAAAAAAATCGTAAAACAGCCACATGGCCTCGGATAATGGTGAGATGCTGGTCTGTTCACATCGCACATTCCAGATAATGGCGTATCACCCTGTGGTGTAATCTGTGCAATGCAAACCTTTGGCTTAATGACACTAACAACTGGTGTATACAACATGAAACTGAACCGAACATCAAAGGGTTATCTGTTCATATGTATTAGCAGATCTTTTCACCACTGTTTACGATTTTACTCTGGAAAAGAGTAGCACTTCCGTTCTATTTTTTAATGTGCAAACTGCTATACTGGCGAAAAGTTGTCTCACAGTTCTGTATTGCTCATTGGTATATAATGACGCCTGTTTACGTGCCACCTTGTAACGTCATCAACCTTGTGTTCCTTTACTTTAAGGATGTTCTCTTTTACTACAACACTTATTGTGTAGCCAGATAAGATGTTCATTGTGAAGTCATATATATGAAATCAATTGTTACCTAAGTGCATCGTACGATAGATAGGATAAAAATTGTGCGAGGTATTCAGTTCTTTTATTACATAATGAGAAAGAAAAGTGTGTACACAATTTTAATAATCATAACAGTAATGTGATAGAAAATTATAAAGCTAACAAAAATATGCAAAACCGACGTGACGTAATTTCAGTAATTGCTTCATACAGAGAAAGTCACTCACCAACATACACTTTACTTTGTGTATTCGGTAAGAGGAGATGATGATCTTTGAAAATTTCATGAATTTTTAAATACTCATTCAGTCGCTATTTTACGTTCGGTCATTGGCATGCTTTTTGATGTACAGTAAGCGACGTGCTACTTTATGTACAGTAAGGGACACGCTATTTTATGTACAGTAAATGACTTGCTATTTTATGTATAATAAGTGACATGCTACTTTAATTGATTTTTTTTAATTGATTTTTTGGGACTGATTAATTTGATTGATTATATGTGACGTGCTACTTTTCCCATTCTTTTTTATGTAATGACCCCTTAAGTTTGTGGTTGATATTCAACTAAGCTTAGCGCTAGGACCCTTAGCCGTACATTTTTTAAAATTTTTTTAAAAATTTTATTTTAAAAGTTAAACACCTGTACATTTCATAAGCGTTCAATTTTAAGGTAAAGAATCCTAAGAGTGCTTTCTTGTGAATGTTAAATACAATCTTTAGATATCCACCAAAAACATAAGAACAAAGATCGCAATGAATACAATCTAAATTAAGTGTAATACAGTTATCAAAGGTACGGTTTTCTCCATGTGGCAGTTTACAATCAAATGTTTGGAAGTCGGGGTTATCCTAACAAAGGGAGGTAACCGTCTGTGAGGAGCATGGCTTACAAAGTTGAGACACAATAAAACTTAATTTTTTAAAATCGCCAAGATTACCCCCACCCCCTCCACACCTCCGAAAAATTAAGAAGTGAAAAAATATATTTGAATCAAAAGTCCATCAATACATTTTATGGAGTTACATATATCTGACTGAACATCAGGAATTTAGTTCAGTCTTGCATCTTATTCTATCTTTTTCAGCCTGTAATGATTGCCAACCAAAAGTTCCTTAAATCAGCACAAACAAAGATGAAGTCAAACTATAAAGTCCCAATCGAAAAATTTAATGAATGTCAATTAACAGTAGATTTAATTTGACGTATGTAAGCTATGTAAAGATTACACAGTACGACAGAATGTAAACGCCGAACAAAAATCACAACTTTCATTGTTTTCTGATTAAATTCTGTGTTTTATCATAGAAATTGAAACAGCAGTTCATTATATGACATGTTTTAATGAAAGACTCGTACAAAATTCGTTCAATTCAATGAGGGTTACCGCTTGTCTTGAAAGCAAAAGAACTGTAACGGGAAAAATCGTTACGCTATCGTGTTTATTATTCAGTTTATTCAGTTATTGTTTCATTAATTCTCTCTTCATTTCATTCATCGCTATATCTCCATACAAGTACGACATATGAAAAAGATGAAAATGACGTACAATATTCTTAGTACAAATTGCACACAAAAAGACACATACAAAAGCACACATAAATTGTACACATACAGAAGCTCACACAAATTGTACACATACAGAAACACACACAAACGGTACACATACAGAAACACACAAATTGGACCTATAAAGAAATACACACACAAATTTTACACTACTGCAGACGCATGGCCTGCAAACGACCTGTATGCATCTTGTAATGGGAATGGTATCGCTCCAGTATTTTCTGTTTACAGGTGGTTTATGCTCGTGGTTATAAAAATGCAGTTGTAGCATTGTAGGTATACGAGAATATCCCTAAGAAGGAAAATAGTCATCATAGAATGTACACTATTTCGATAGTAAATATAATTATTTCCGAGTATTTTCAAGTGCGTGTTACTTACTAACAGGCTAAAGACACTAAACACGTGACTATTGGTAATATGTATACAGTAACAGTGTCCCATTTAAATCAACCGATGGTGAATTGCGATGGATGGTATTTTGTGTATTTTAGAGAATATTGATTGACTGATTGATTTGTAAAAAGTATGTTAAATTTTAAAGCATCCTGGCATAAAGGGCATTCAGAGACAGCCAGGTGTAATCGATTGTAGTTTGAAAAAAATGTTTGTGATGTTCTTTCAAGTAAATTTTTAATTAAAACATTTTCATGGATTGCAACAGATACAAACCCCACTCCCCTACCCATCTCTCTCTCTCTCTCTCTCTCTTTTTATTGACTGATTGATTGATTGATTGATTATAACAACTTGATTATCTTCCTCGTTGTTATCACCGTCGTCGCTGTCCGCCTCTTCCTCCTCTTCGTCATCATCACCACTCACTTAATGTGAGCGGACAAGGTTAGTATTGCATGAAATACTTTGTTAAAAAAAACAACCATTAGCAACGTGAAAACAATTTGTAAAATTCATCAGCGGGACGGATAATGCTTGGCGAATGCAAAGTCGTTACCTCTGGAAAATACATTTTATAAATGTTGTTATGGCGGTAGTAAATTGCAAGGTATTAACTAGTAAAGAGAGGAATCCAATTTCGCTAATTAGTTAAAAATCATTGTATTCACTACAAGAAGCATGGAATGCAAGTTGCTTGTATAGTGTTCCTTCCCTCGTAATATGATATAACAATCAGTATGTTGTTGAATTTGTATTGCACATGCATTTATCTTGGAAATCTAGGAATTCATCCGTCATTAGATAAGGCACACAGTCACGTTTGCGAAATTAGTTCCACCGTTTCTTTATGGGTTGTCATGAATTTTGGTAAATACTATCATCATAACCAGGAGATGGACATATCAAAACATCAATGTGCTTCTGCTAGTTTTATAGGATTTATTGCTATTTTTGTTTTGCGTCTGGATCGATTTTATGACAAAATATTCTGAACGCAGTAACGGCCTTAGCAAACGCGGGGCTTGATTTGGCTCATTATGGAGCCCCCCCCCCCCCCGATTTGTGCGCGGGGCCTCCTGTGAGCACGGCATTTGGAAACAAATTTTTAAACAAGTTTTATATGATATTGAACTTAAATTTTTTCTTCCATCGCTTTAAAATTACTCTTTCTCTATAGATATATTTTTAAAATTACTAACGTGCGGAGCCCCCGTGAGCGCGGGGCCCGATTGGCCAAAGCGGCCCAATCGGCCTAAGGCCGGCCCAGTCTGAACGCATCTGGTCTCAGTTTCTTAATCGAACGCCATGAAACTTAATAAATAGTATGGCCATTACCTGGAGATGAGATTGTCGACAAACTACTTTGTTTCCGCAAGTAAAATTAGAATTATTACACTTTTCGTCGTGTAGGTGAATCCAGTATATAACACAATCTAGTTAGCACTAGTCCTGCAGCTTTTGATGGTATGTCATGATACTTGGTAAAGATGACGGTCATCACCTACATACGTGCCACCGCAATTGTTATAAGAGTTATTGCCCTTTACGAACTGCAGCAGTGAATGGCAAGGTGTTGTGAACAAAACTAAATCTGGAAGATTTCAGTAGATCGTCATGAATTGGGAAATAATATGAGTATCATCGGAAGATGTACATATCACAGTGCACATGCGATTTTTGGGAGAGATTTGCCCTTTATAACATGGATCCTGGTATACCGTATGAGAGAATCTAGTGAACGCAACTGGTATTACATCCTTTAAGTCTATCGCCATGTACCTTTTGTATATGTTATAGGCATAAGCTGATGATGCGAATATAGACGACTCACTGTGCCATCGTAATATTTGTTTATTACCTCTTTTTGACCTGCATCTAAATGCAACATAAGATATAATCTTATGAAAACAATTAGATCTGCAGCATCTATGTACTGAGTGTGAAACTTGGCATATATCAATGTCTTCATCTAAAAATGCACATACTGACAAATCTTCGTGCATCAGGAATTTTGCACGAGTTATTGTCCCTGACAACCGCATGCAATAAATGAAATGTTATGAATACAAAGAACTGTTGCAATTTTTAGTGAATTGCTCTGAAACTTAATGCATATTATTGTCACCAGAAGCAGATATGCATGCAGATCAGTCGTTGTGCTCCATTTTCAGAAGGATTGTGCCTCATCTTGACTATTGATTAATATTCGTCACCATGTAGCGTAGGATGCGGGAGAGGTATTACTGACAAAGTTCATAAACAAAATAATGGCGTAAACGTTGTTGACGCGTATTTGACAATGACTCAGCTCCTACATAGTAATAGCGGAAAGAGGATATGTTACAAAAGGATAATGTGCATGACTCACAGTCACAATAGTATAGCTAAAACAATCAAACCCACAACAAATCCTTTATCAATACACACGTAGAATACCATAATAAATGCAGATAATGACTCGGACACTGACTGTCAGCACGCAGAGATTTTGCATAAAGTTGATGTCTGTAGTGTACATTATTCATGTAATAGTTACCGCCAAAGTTGTGGTTCTTCTAAGTTCTCGCTGACTGTCTTTAAATTGAGCAATCGCAGCAAACGATTGGTTTGGATTTCGTTTATGTTTATGGCACAGCAACACAAGTAAATTATTTAGCGCATAGGAATTTGGAACAAAGTTCTTTCATAAGGACGCACCATGATAGCCGACCTAGGCAAGTCCGATGGTAGGATTCGAACCCACACCATTTAACTCTCGATATCATGCCAACCACCACTAAGCAATGGAAACTCCTCATCAAAGTTTACATGTAGACGCGACAGGTCTTTCCGCATATCAAAGACCACACGGTGAGGAAAGTATTTATCTGACTTACAAAAAAAGACTCTCTAGTTTGAAGCTGCAAAAAAACGGCACAGTGGTGCCAGTAGGTATAACGGTATGAACTGAAGAACTCCGGGGAGGGGAGGGGCGGAGTTTATTGTGTATTCAGAAATAAACACCGAAACTAGGTGTAATTTGTGCATTTTTTAAGTGTTGTAATTTCTGTAAGGCTTACATAAAGCTGACATAAAATTTAGTCAATTAGCAACGTGTGAGATTATGTTAATTCATATCTGAATCATATTTTGTATTTTTGGGGATATTTTTAAATGTGATAAACATCATAGAAAATGCATCTGTTGCGACCAGATAATTCTTACCTCTGACTTTTTTTTTTCCAGCACAGTTATCTCATTTAAATACAATGGAGAAACCTGGTTCTGTCCTTGTCGAATTGACAATCTAACCTTGCACTCTATGACAGTGTGTGACACGCATGCTGAGGTAGGATAGAAAGTATATTTATTTCACAAAACATTAGCACTGAGGTCTATGGAGAAACAGCTGGTACCATGATACCGTGGTACCGTGATACCATTAAATGAGTAGTTGAAAGCGCCATGAGTATCTTCAAGATGGTCCGTTTCAAGATGTGTGTTTTCGGAACAGAGTTTTAATGATTATGATTTCTCTCCGATTTTATTCATTTCTTTTTTATCTCTTTATATTTAATTTTAGTAAATATGAGACAGACCCTTGAACAAACTTTAACAGAAATGTTTCGCATTAGAAATTTAGTTCATATATTACATCAACCATAACATAACTTATACTACTTCACTTCTAATAATATCATAAAACCGCAGTCGATAACCTTTTGCAGGTCATGTGATACTTTGTTAGAGGAAATGACGTCAGAAATTAATTTACTTTCCATATTAACATTCGTAGGTGTTTCTCACACACAGTCTCAGGCAGTGGATATTTGCAATTATCGTTTCACTGTAATTGAACCAAAATTGATTATTATTTAATATACAGTTCTTGATATCGTGCGTTACTTTATTGTTTGAGAAGTACACATTTCGATGGAAAAGAGTTCTTGAGACACTTTTGAATATCATAGTGATTTATTGGGATAAAAGAACAATTCGCAGATTTCACCCACATGTTTCCTGTGTTGTACACATCTGTGCATTGCTTGCATCTAGAGCATGCAGATCTTCCTGAACACTGTATGCAACGCAGTTCAAGTGATCTATTTGTGATTGATTTACACCTGTTCTAGTGCAAAAAGAATTCGGATTTTCTGCACGTAAGAATTCTTCATTTATAAGATTCAAGTAATACGTATGTCTGGCATTACGTAGACGACTTCATACTATCATTCTCACCGATTCACCTACCCTCGTCCGTCCAACACCCCATCGCCGAGCACTTACTGATAATATTATCAGTCATACGAATCAGAGCCTATATTTACAGATGAACTATACTTAACTATTTTACCTCTCTCTTCCAAGTTCCCAAGAAGGAAAACTTATCTTTGGAATTTACGGTCAAATACGTAGATCTTCATTTTCTGTTCTTGCTACTACATAAAGCGTCTAGTTCTTGCCTTTGTACCAGTTTTTACATTGATGACAGTGATGGCCTTTTGAATGAAAAGTAGCAACTTCTATTATCATGTGACGTTTAATCAATTCAAACCAAACCAATAATAAGTCGAAGAATATTTCATCACTGGATTGGACGAATTTGCCGATTATTAATTAAATCAAAATGCATGTAGCCATGGAATAAATATACATCCATAAAGTGAAGAATGACGCAGTAAAATGTTTCATTTTTAGTCCACCGCTCCGGTGGCCTAGTGGTTGGAGCGTCCGCCTCGGATGCGGGAGGTCGCGAGTTCGAACCCCGGCCGAGTCATACAAAAGACTTAGAAAAATGGTACTGCCGCGCTGGGCGCTCAGCATGAAAAGGTTAGTGTTAGGACTGGTCGGCATGGTATCAGGATAATGTGAGTGGGTAGGACATCACGCTCTATGTCTACGGCATGATGCCCCAGTGCAAGACATCACTATAAACTGCCACACTGCAGACATCCTAGCGATGTGACTGAAAACTTGTTAACAGCTATGCTAAAAATCCAAATCAGACACTCATTTTTAATCATAAAAATCTAGTTATTTTGTATATAAATATATGGACACGATCAATTTGAAGAAGCCATGAAGCATTAACTCGGTCTGATTGTTCAACTAAACGTATTTACGATGTAGGGCTATACTGATCTGGTAGACAAATGGAAGCTTGAACACAACATAAAATAATGTTGTTTGAAAGAAAAATGTTCCGGATCTCACATCAAGAAGAAGAAAATGAAGAAGAAGAATAAGAAGAAGGAGGAGGAGGAAGAGAAGAAGAAGAAATGATGAGAATGACGTTGTTATTGTTGTTGATGATGACGATGATGATGATGATGATGATGATGATGATGATGATGATGATGATGATGAATGGACATAATTTAACATGATGCTACAATGATGTAAAAGCTAAGGAGGTAATTTAAAACAATTAGGTTTTGTTTTGGGAATTAACTTTTAGCTGAATATGTTTTGTTCAATTTGTTTAAACATATTTTATTACCATAATAATGAAGCAATTAGGTTTGGGGAACAAGCTCTCCAACTTAGGTACAGCCCTCCCCCTGCATCAAAGCATTGTCATAATATTTGAGAGAGAGAGAGAGAGAGAGAGAGAGAGAGAGAGAGAGAGAGAGAGAGAGAGAGAGAGAGAGAGAGAGAGAGAGAGAGAGAGAGAGAGAGGATCATGAGTAAAATGCACCCATGAACGTGATGTAGGCAAGCACATTTACACATGGATTACCATGTACATTTTCAGACATATGAAATAAGTCAGTATAATCTGAAAAATTGTCTGATTTCCTTATCTGGACCAACTTAAACACATTAAAAGTGAACTCATAGGACAGTTGAGAAGAACCTTGAAGTGGCAGATCAATCGTTGCAGAGAAACGTAAGTGATAAGGATTTAGAAACAAGATTTTTTAAAACTGCCATAAGTGTTACACTCAAAAAATAACGTCCAGCTTCACGATTATATAATGATTGTTGATTAGTAAATACGCCATCATAAATAGCACTTCATTTATTTCAAATTTTTTCGTGGAGGGAAGACTTCCTCTCATTATGTATAATATAACGGGCGTTCACATCTTTCGCAATTTACACGTCTAACTTTACAGATGTATGGTGAAGATCGTGCTCCAAGATAAGGTCGAAATGTTCAATGACCTCTTGATATTTATAATCTAAATAGTGGAATTTTTTCTTTAACTTATAACTTGTTAGATCGTCAGTAAGAGATATTAGTAATGTCGGTGAGAGATATGATACCGCATCTTTATTGGATGTTCAAGCTCTCATTAAGAGCCGTGTCGCTTGAGATAACCAGATATTACTGACAGCTTACAAATCTCATTTCCATATAAATACCTTCACCAGAAGCCAGTAAGTTCCTAATTAAACTCATATCATCACTCATTATTAATGTCCGTGATACGCAAGACCAACGAAAATTGTTCAGTATCTGAGAACTCTGAAGTAAAATTGACCGTATTTTCTTTGGAGCAGAGTATAAGAAATCCTTTTATTTTCCACTGTTCTTCAAACTTAGGACCGATGCTCAGGACTGCGCGATCTTTTGAAAGGGGGAAGTAAGCCTATGTTACTAATAGGCTGCGGTGTGGAGATAAAGTACTTAGTGTCCGCTCCGCGGTTGTTGGGAGCACCGTTAAAAGTAGCGACGGCATAGCACCAAGTTGTTTGCTCTACAATTCTCATAATGCTGAGAAAGTTAACATACTTGTACATGTCTTTCACTTACTTGGAGCGACATTTGGTTCTGACGAAAACGACTGCTTCTTCAAACTTAGGAAATGCGCTTGAAATTGCACAAAGTTCACTAACTTTGCCTGTTCACTAACTTTGCCTGTCCTTTAAATACCGAAAAGAATTTCCACAGCCAATGCGTTACATTTTTCTCAAAAGTGCTCATACGAAATTTTAAAATGTCAAAAATTAAAACCAGTTATCGACTCGTTTTTTTTAATAATTTACCTCTGACGTCCAGAAAATGAAAAGGGCCAAGTATCCAATCTTCAGTTTGATGCACACAAACAGTAAGCCTAGCTGTGTACACTTAAACCCAAATCCCACCACATCATTCAGATATCCAAATAATGAAAGCTGATAGATCTTTAAACTTCCCATAAAACGTTCATAAGTTATTTAAAAAATAATAAAAAAATAATTATAAAAAAAAAAGACTACGGGGGAGAGGGGAGAATAGCATTTCTTAAAAAGTTTTATTCTGTGCCAAAATACAAAACTGCGGAGTGGAACCATAAGACAATTCGAACAATCACAGAATTTGTTTTCTTTTTTTTTGTTGACATGGTTGTGTATAACATTCTTAATAAAATGACACTTTGACACTGATATCATGTATTAGAGTATGCTAATTATTATTAATATTTTGCTTTTCCTCCTGCTATATGATATGATGTAGTAATGTGTGTGAAATGTATATACTTATGGGGAATTTTAAAATACTAGGAAGTATAAATACCATCAACCTAACTTTAAAAGTACTGAATTAAATTAAAGAAAAATGAAACAAAAATTGTTCTTTTAATTGATTTGTAATAATTAGAAGAGAACATCAAAAGCAGTTCATTGGACTTCCATATGCGTGTGTCAGAAGAATTTAGTCAGGGTTTTGAACCCCCGATCTCCCACATCCGAGGCTGACGCTCTAACCACTTAGGCCACCGGAGAGGTAGGGAAAAGTTTGACAAATTACGTGATTGTACAAACAGTTAATAAAGTCACAGATCGTGTTTTACTCTCTATTCATTTCTGTTGCCATAATTTGCATATTAGCAAACAAGCAAGCATTCAAAAGTACACTACCTATCAGAAAGCGATTCACTTTTATATTGCTTTTCTGTTTCATCATACAATAAAATAAAATAATTGTTTATAATTCCTTGCAGTTTTTGCCTTATTGAAAAGTGGCTGAAATACTGTTTCAATAGTTAATTGTATGTGTAATATTTTTCATGTAAATAAAACTGTGAAAACAAGAATTGATTGCTATGTTGAGAAAATACACTAAATGTCTTGAAAATAACTCACTTTTCATTACTGTATGGTACGGTGATGAGGGGCTTCTATAAGACATTGGTACAAATGAATAATCTTCTGTGGAAGAAATGCATGATGTTGACATAGCAGGACCGTTTAAATGATTGAGACCTAACTGTTTCGTTTATACAACCAAATTAAACCATACATATAATAACAGCTGTTTGGTTTTTAATGTTTCGCTCTGATGTTACAAGTATGGACGGCACGTGGCAAAGTAATGTGCTCCATAACTCTAACAACGTTAAAAGACTTAACATCCATTTTCACGTCTTTCACTGACCTAGACTGATTTTGTTTTGATCACTTTTAGGAACACTATGTTCTGATGGAAGCAGACAGCTGCCAAAAATGACAGCTTCTGTGTGCTGGAGAAATATACCTGAAATAGCACCAAGTGCACCAAGTTTGCACGTTCTTGAAATAGTAAGATGAAGTTTCACAGAATAGAAATTGCTGTTGTGTGAAAGCGGAGTTTTGAAATTTTAAAATATCACAAACGAAAAGAACTTACGGGTTCCTCTTATAGTTTTCATGATTTACCCATGAGGGTCAAGGAAGTGGAAATAACAAGGCAATCGTTTTGAGATGAATACGAAAGAACAACTAGCTGTTTACTCTCAAACCCAAACAAACTTTCATCATTCAGAAATGGGGTCTGAGTGGTCTAAAGTGCTCACCATTCCGGATCACTGCCATCTCACCTCTGTCTGCGTGGGTTCGAGTCCCAGGCTCGGCTAACGTGGGTACGTGAGAAAGCTTGCTAGTAGCTTTTCGTGGGTCGGTGGTTCTTTCTGGGGTTTTGCAGGGTTCTTCCTCCACCAGTTATACTGGCCGCCATGTATAGCCTAACTTCTGCTGAAAAATGGCGTTAAACCCTACTACTACAACAACAATCGTTCAGAAATGAAAATGAAAACAAAGAAAATAATATACACAGTTTTTTACATAACAAGGAATACCGGTGGGGGAAATCAGGAGCATACATTTTCTTTCAATTTTAAACCCCGTGCAAAAGTTCCAAACGCTGGAGCAGAACCTTAATTTCTTTGAACAAGATATATGTAACAGAACACCAAATGGTCGATCATGCATTTTAGGGAATAGTTGACTAATTAGCCTCCATCTACAACAATTTAACAGAATTTAGCTTCACGTCAATCAGTGTAAAAGATAGTTTATAAATTTCTAACAAATATCGGATTCCGTTAAGGATCCTTTTCCTTGACGATATATACATCCAGACTGAAGAAGAGTAACCAGTTTCCTTTTTATCGTGAGATTTCGGTCTTTAATGAGGCTTCTGAAATCTCGAGAGTTTTATTAGCTCAACTTTTATTGAGAGACAGACAGAGAGACATAAAAATAATTTATTTATTTTCATAAACAAAATATTTCAGTGTTTAAAGTTCAGGTTAAATTAAATCTTTCATCGTTGATGCTATCATGCTATTATGCAATTTACAAAACATAATAAGGTATGGAAATCAAAGATATTCGTATTTTCTTACATGTTTCAGCGCAGAACAGATATCATAATAAAAGACACTTTTGCGAGCACAAATTTCTCTCGTATAATTTGAGGTAGATTTATGTGATTCATTATTCCTTAACTGTGCAAAGCCAAAAAATAGGGAACAGAAAAATCCACCATGCTATTGTGGATTCCAACCAGTGGTTCCAGGCCCGTTTGAAATTTCAGTGGATTTCTTCCTTGCAGAACTGACCATCAAATTTATTCAGTGGATTCTGGATGTAGCATCTATACAAGTATTACTACAATATTTGAGTTAGTAAGCTGTTATTGCATCGTATTGTAGTCCCTAATAAATCATTACAATTTTCTAACTTTTTTCCCTGGATATTTACTTACCAGTAAAATAAAAATAAAAATGTTACTTGCATTAAATATAAAGCAGCATTAAATAATAAACAGAAAACAAAATTGCATACGTTCAGCCCCCTAGATTCTGTGCAGGATGACAAAGCAAACAGGTGTAATTTGGCCGGTTCTGTAAAGGTCACAAAAATCTCTACTTATTTCTTTCCTATTTGAACTACTTTTTTTTAGAAACTACAAGATAATTAATGTTGATTTGTTTGGTTTGTTGATTCTAGGTTATTGCCCAGCGTAAGTAAATTAGTCATGGTGCATCTGAACTTATAACATTTGCACTGGATTCATCCAAAACATAGTAAAATGAACGAAATATTTAAGGAAACATAACCACTGTAGCAATACTTACAACATCACGCTCCTTTTGGATAGGGAGCACATGAAAGCGATCACCCGCGCCATTCAACCAGTAATTATAGTTTATGGCGTTAAGCTTCAGTGATAGTTTCATCTCTGTCATCCAACAGGAAACCAACTCAGTTACTGAATCACATACGCAAGTACAAAACAATCTATCTTTCTCTACCAAGCAACAAACATTAAGCACATTGTGCGACATCTATGAATGTCGTCTGCATCTTTGATCAAATCTTATTAACGGATTGTCTGTTCTTCATTATTCCTCGCGACCTATCAATCTATTTCGTTGGTTGTCTGTATGCATGTCTATAAGTGAATCACACACACACACACGCGCGCGCCCGCACGCACACATATACATACATACATACATACATACATACATACATACATACATACATAACCCCAACCCACCCGTATTTAACATTATTTAAGCTTTCACTTCAATTATTAATCCCATGTCAAGATGTACACCATGGTTTTTCCCAGATGTTTAGCATTGCATTGAGTTATAGAGCGTCAGTCTCTCAAATATTATTGTACTACGAGAGGTCAAGTAGAAACCACTAATATAAAGATGCGGAAAGTATTGAACCATCATGTTTCAGAGTTTAATTGACATCCGTTATTGGCGGGTAAACGTGCGCTTAGGAGTATAAAAAACTTAGGTTATGAGAGTGCATTCCGTCGCAATTCCACAAGAGTGCGAAATCTTAAATTAATCGTTTTGCTTGTGTGTCATTAGTTTCTTAACCATACATTATTAACATCGAAGAACTGAAAGGACTTAATTTGTAAATCTATTATAGTAGCTACAATTTATGAGAAAGAGTTATGCATATCAGTTATACTACATGGGTCATTCCAGTTTAAAACTAGGATTATATGATGTAAAAACATATCATGCAAAACATCCTTTGTAATGCAGTCCATATCTCAATATTAAAACCCGTTCCACCCTCTTCTCCACCCCCACCCACACGCACGCACGCACAAACACAACAACATCTCACAATCTATAACAGTAGATGACAGACGCTAAAAAGTAGTTTGAACAGCTAACTACATGATTTTCTTGGGGGTATATATTTTGTTTAGTGTATGTAATTGTTACTAAATTCTACAAAAGAAAAGAATGTATAATGCCTATAAAAGATGTTCAATGCATTATTCTCGTTCTAAGCTATGTGAAGTTAAAATCTTACTGGTATAGGTTGGAGGTAGTTACATATGACAACAAGTTGGAAAAAAGTAGAGATTTATATTTTTTATCTATCATTTAAAATTTGAATACGCTTGATTGACCCAAAAAGAATTATTCTCTAAATTTTATCTTTGCTTGTACAACTAAGTTATCACATTTGCTATACTCCACACCCATCCCCCAGAAAAGGTAGACCTATGCTGGTGAAGTGCATCATTCGGTATCCACCATGCACGTGATCTTCCATCATTTAACTCTTCGGACAATAAGTTGGTATTTGGGGTTGGGGAAATGGACTACTGTGCATGATCGGGCGGGTTTGTAGCTGCATGATGTAACGTAACCTCCACTCTTAAATAGAAATGCACTTGCTGCGTGAGTACTCCAAGTCAGTCTCGCGCGTAAGGCAGACGACGCGCTAGGTCGATAAATCAGCCCCACAACCATGATGATATTGACTGGTGTTTTAGGGGATGATATTGCCTATTCATTAAAACCCGCAAAAATCTGCAGCTAATCTTGTCTGCACACATCGGTGTGCATTTTATACACTTACCTAGACGTGTAGCGTGTGCCGACATAACATAACACCATCGTTGCTGGTAATAGCCATCGTCTCGTCACTAAACAAAATTGCATGTGTTGATGCGGCGTTAAACACCAACAAAGAAACGAATCTTTTCCTGAACGGACAGGGGCCAGTGTAAAGTTGATATCAATATATCTTCCACTGAACAAATTAAAGGTCATTTAATCGAAGAACTTAAAACTCTGTTCCAGCCTGAGTGTACATTTTAATAATAGGTAGAGGTTAGTGACCTAAAGATTCTTTGAGAGTCTTTACCGAAGCATTATTTCATACATCCTAGCCCTGTAGTCTTACCATAGTCTGCCCACAGAAATGAAAAGCATCTTCGAATTTTTAAACTCGTATCCTCTATTGCACTTAACGGAAATGAGCTGCAAGCACGAACATTTCATAATAACCTTATTGTTCCTAAGTTTATACAAACTTCCCGTCCTGGTGATTTTAAGAGACCATTAATACAATCAATAATTGTAGTGCTTCGAGTCTTATGTACGATTTTGGTACTTTATGACACGGCAACGCATAAAGGTTATTTAGTACTGATGTAACTGGAACAAAGAGTTTTGCATTAGAGACACGCCACGGTAGCTAACTCACACTGATCCTGGCGGTGTTTTGGGTATAACCGGTATTGGGTTCTCCTTTGGAAAAACAAATCATTGTTGTATTGGAAGAAATCGTAAAAGAATAACACAGTACCAGTTTTACACACAAACTACAGTGCATAAAATTACCCACAATGACTAACGCAAACCAAACCAAGCAAACTCTAATGATGACCAATGCATTTGTTTCTTTTAAAATCGCCAGTAATGTATTGGTGGCTTTATTTAACTTATGTAATTACTTTGAAATAAAATCTTACACAACCAAGTCTTGATATTATCTTACCAGTTCAATGATCAATTGTACTTAGGCTGAGCATAAGATTTGCATTTTTCAAATGGAATCGTATTTTAAGCAAAATATTTCAAAACAATTTGTTAGTGTGAATTAAAGCATTTTTGAGGATATGAATTTTTTAGGATTTTGTTGACAATGACATTTTCAAACGTACCTAAATCCGTGCATGTGGATAGGTATTCCTATCGATTCCACAGAGGAATAATTTTTCTTTGGCCTTCTAGCTTTCAGTAACCACGAAATACACTATAATTGGAACCTCACAAATAAAAGAGGGGGGCCCCGGATAACCGAGTGGTCTAAAGCGCTCGCACAGTACTGACCACTGCCATCAAGTCTGTCAATGTGGGTTCGAGTGTCGGGATCGGCCAGTATGGGTATGTGGGAAAGCTTCCCTTGGGTCGCTGGTTCTTACCGTAGTTTTCTCGGATTCTTCCTCCATCATTGATACTGGCCGATATATATATATATATATATATATATATATATATATATATATATATATATATATATATATATATATATACACACACACACACACACACACACACATATATATATATCTTATCTTGCGCGAAGAAATGGCGCTTTAAACCCAAAACAAGAACAACAAATGAAAGTCAGTTCACAGTATTTGAAATATCAGCGGAACTCAACATTGCTAGTTTGCCTGTTTCTTGTGTTGACTTTTTATATTTGTTTGTTGGGAAAAGGCAATGATATACAGTCGGTCATTTGCTGGCAATGATATATAGTCGGTCATTCACTGGCAATGATATATAGTCGGTCATTCACTAGAATCATGTAATATTTGTGTTTCGGAAGCATGTGCAAAAGGTCACTCGGTGTATAGAATTGACAAAATCGATTGAACCAGCTGAAAGAAGCGACGATTTCCATAGTAAATTGGAGAGAACACTTTTTATATCCCTAAATGGATCATGCAAGTGTCATCAGTGCAGTTTGAGGTGTACCTGTATAATGACTAGTCTGGGAATGCATGAAAAATGAAACGAAAAAGTAGGTATTATAGACTGATATATAAATGTGACCTATTAAACCTGAGATTTTTAATCTGGTGGTCTTTGTATACAAGTTATGTATATGGCAGGTTAACTTTATTGCACGGTTTTAAACCAATCATAAGATATAGTAATCGTTTAAGAATTTTGATATGGCCGTTTTAGACCATGCACAAATCATGTTTAACTGCACTGAATGACCTTTAGTCAATGTCACTCGCAGGCAATGATAATGCTGACCATTTTTTGAGATGATATACTTAAGTTTCAATCAGATAAATGTGTAATCATCAAGATCGTAACCGTGACAATGAGGCTTAAAGTGCGATATGTCAAAAATAGGTTATTTCAATTGTTAGATGGGACGGAACTGTGAAATGTATTGCTTACTTCCCTTTTTAATTACTCCACAATGACCGTGAAGCTTACAAAGGGCCTGATGAAATTCGTTTTTTGACCTTTGTTCCGTATTTTCATGTAGAGAGGGTCATTTTACAGGACCGGATCCGGGTGGGGTGATGGGTTTCGGATCCACTCTGCAGGCTACCCCCCCCCAAAAAAAACCCAACAACGTACACACACAAACATACAGTCGCTTTTCACTTGAAATTTGACCATCCTTTTATTCTTGCGTACGTTTGTTGGGTATTATACATACGTTGAGTTATTAGCGTACTAACGGGGGCGGCAACCCGGGCGCCAGAGGTCTTGGGGCGCCAAAATCCCTTTTGGCATCATAGTCGCCCATGGCGCCATTTACCCTTAGTACGCGCTGCTTTGAGTTAATAGAACACACAGAATTTTCCTTTCTTTAAAGGACATGAATTACAATTTCTGTTCAAAACATTTTGTTAATCTTCCATAAATAAAACCCTATTATAGTTTTATTATAAATTTCTACTGCATCGTTTATGAATAATTATTGGACCGCTCCAGTTGCCTAGTGGTTAGAGCGTCCGCATCGGATGTGGGAGGTCGCGTGTTCGAACCCAGACCAAATCATACCAAAGTCTTATACAAAAAATTGGTACTAACAGCTGCCTCGCTAGGCGCTCAGCAATAAGAGGTTAATGTTAGGACTGGTCGGCCTGGTGTCAGAATAATGTGACTGGGTTGGACATCATGCTACAGATGGCATGATGCCCCAGTGCTAGACATCACTATAAGCTGCCACACTGCAGACATCCTAGCGATATGACTGAAAATGTGTTAAAGCTACGTTAAAAATCCAAATCACACACACACACGAGAATGATTGTGTTTGTTAGTATGATCCTCACAAATGTTAACCTGCCCCTGATACGTATGCAGCAGTGACGTATCACTTAAACATAAAACCCGCTAACATAGACGTTATAGCGACGGAATTTGCAATAGGTGATGAAAAAATGTAAACAAATGGAACGTCCAATACAACACTTACGGTATATACTGTACCATCATCGTTATATCGACAGAAAACATGAAAACAAAATGACGACAGTTAAGAAAATATTGTACATTTAAATGCAGAAGACGATCTCAGTATATTTTCTAACTCTATTATATAAGCCACAAAGAGAGACTAAAAACATCAGAACCGAACGCTTAGTCAAGATTATCCACGTTATCAATTCGAAAATAAACCGTAGTTCTTTGAAATAGTAATTGGTGACCCCACATTAAATTTGACTTCTTATCCGCTAACATAATATTTAGTCGCCTTCAACACGATGTTTGCTGCTCTTTTCTCTCAAACCATAAAGCAAAGCTTTAATGAAGACATATTTGTGGTTTAAATTCCTGTGTCTTATGAAATGGGGCAGCTCTCTCTCTCTCTCTCTCTCTCTCTCTCTCTCTCTCTCGTTAGAATGTTTTCCCCTGATGGTTGTTTAAATGAGATATTGAAATTGATTCTTCAACGTCTAGAAGGATTTGTGATTATATGACCGCTTGTAAAATACTTGAGAAAATATAAAATGAGCAGGAAGGGTTCCTCGGAAAAGTTTTTCTTAATACTTCCCGGTTTAACACATAATCGGTACAAACATATTAGGAAATCGACTGCCCCTTTTCTACTTTTGGTCACAATTAGTGGCCGTATATTATACACAATCGGTCGTTTTTCCTTGAAACAGCCATGCAATCAGTACGCATTAACATTAATGGATGGTCGGCTTGTTCTAGAATGATGTCACGCTTAACAGCCAAACCCGGCCTTACTAAAGGCAGATGACACAGTCCTTAATTTTGGACAATGCAAATCTTCTTTAACTTTAAAGACAAAGTTCTTCTTTAACTTTAAAGACAAAAATTAGCAAGTCAGTTAGAACAAATTTTTCTGGAGAGTCCACAAAACAAAAGAAAAGAAAGAAAAAAAAAATGAAATATTGACAATTTAAGATTTTCTCCATAATTGACAGTTGGCTATATACTAGCAGTTATAAATAAAATTAAGAAAACACATTTGTAGTTAACACTGAAAGACCATTAGACTTGCGCCGGGTTTATCTTTGACAGAAAACGATATTGAATATGGAAGCCTTCACAAACAATTTTCTGAGAACAGTTTTGATCTCTCAAAGCAAATATTTAAGATAAAGAAACGAAAATATCTTATGAAAATTACATTTTGCCTCTGTTCTAAATAACCTGATACAATTATCAACTGAAAAACTGAATCGAATCCAAAAGTAAAGTGGTTAATTGCTTTGAAAGTCAAAAGTCAAACTCATTGCTAACTTTTCATTTAGGAGTCTACAATACCATTCATTCACTGGACGTACCAGTAGCATCTATCTATCTATCAATATATATAGTAAGTGCAGCAGCAGCATATATATAAGTGTTGTATATATATATATATATGTAGTATATGTTATGGTAAGGTGTGGCAGCGTTAAGTAAGTGTTATACTTTCCTGTATTTGAAGCTGAACCGAAGGATGCTGCACAAAGCAAAATGTTACACTTGTATTACTTATTGGAGTCGTCTCATTAGCAGATTCTTTGTGCCAGATGCAATGTTGAAGGCTTTATTAACTTATTATGATCTACTTCACGACTTGAAGGAGTTTGAAAGCAGATAGGAAACTTATATTTAAAAGAGAAACAAATAAAATAACCAACAAATCGAACAAAACCAAAAAGCAAGTGGTTTGGATGTTTCGATGCGGAAATTGTGAAATTTCTTATTTTCAAAAGAGAGATAGAACACGAATAAAAGAAACAAAAACCATCCTGATAAAAATGATGAAGAATGTTGTTACCGGCATTCACAGCTTAAAAATATCGATTACAATTATTCCAATCTGCGTCTATTTATAGATTCTAACTACAAAGGTTACTCAATGAAACAAATTGTTTTCATAAATAGCAATTACAGGGAAAGGAACGAGAAAAAGGAAAAGTAGATCAAAGGATTAAAATAAATCAAATTTTGTTACCGTAATTCTCTGCTGTAAACAAAACGCGTTTTGTTTGAATTTATACATTTACGAGCATAATGATCACGCAAAACATCACGCGCGCATTTGATTTCCGAGTACGACTATGCAGAAAAAAAAAAAAAAAAATTAAGAAAAAAAAAGCTTTCCCATCAAACAAGCTGGAACCGATGACGAAACAATACATGTGGTTTTCATCGCCCTATTTGCATTGCATACGTGCGGCGGCAACGTCGCTGTGCGTTGCATAACTTAATTTACTCTCTAAACAAGGTAATTTCATGCTCAATTTATGTTTATTCTACTGGTGAATTGGTGCACAGATAGCAGAGATCAATTTAAGTAATGCGGGTAATTTAAGTAATGTATAAAATTCTTCATTAGCATTTTTCACACAAAGACAATAGTGAAACAAGATGCCCAAGCGGGCCTGAGATTTCTCACTTGGGTCGCAGTTACCTAAAAGGCACATTCAAGGGCAGTTGGTCAACAGATCTGAACTACTATGGTGCTTTCTGGCATTTAATGGGTTTTATATTTTTGTCGTAATGAAAGTAAGTGGTCGAAAGGTTTTTAAAATTTAAGAAAAATTTCCATATTGAATTGAGATGGGTACCACGAAAAATGTACCCCGAAATACAGCGGTATTAATAAATATACTGAGACAAGTACCACGGTATATAACAATTATACTGGGGAACAAAAAATTAATTTTCCCCTGCAGGGGCCTGTGGTTTTTGTTTTAGTTTCCGGATCTCAAAATAGTTGGAAAATATCTTGTTCTGCTTCATTGCAAAATAACACCAACTTATATCCATAATATTATTTGAAACAAATTAATTATCTTGAGATCAAATGAAATCGGTTCGAAAGAAAATTGCAGACCCTGTCCCCCCCCCCAATAAAATGTCCAGTACCTTATGATACATGAATTTGATATATGTACGGTAATTGTTGTTCAAGTTGTCGTCTGAAAACTGTAATTAAAATTGGATGATTAAGCTTTTCACTATATCTGACATCCCTTAAAAGACATTATGCTCAGGGCCGACAAGGGGGTGGGGACAGGGGATATATCTCCGGGGCCCGGGCCCTTAAGGGAGCCCGGGCCGAACAACACTTTCTAATTTTAAAAAAGAAAAATTTTGTTTGAACAAGAACTAGGAGAGGCCTGGGTGTTTCTTACCCCAGGGCCCGTGATCTCTCTCTCTACGGCTCTGATTGTACTGACATTAGAGAGCTTGTTGATAACAATGGGAAGTGTTGAAATAGTCTACATTTTACTACCTCTGTACCATTAATACAATGGGCAGGAAAACTTTGAGCTGGGTTGCTAACATGAGAGCAAGATAATTATTAGAGAGGGCAAGTATACATAGAGCACACTGACTCATGACTCGAAACAAATATTTGGTGGACTAGAGAAAAATTACATACGATTCAAACAGAAATCAACTTCTCTCCTGAAAATCTAAGGATGATTCGCGTTTTTACAAAGGAATACTTATTCTTAAAACATTAACATAGGTTAGTAAATAACTTATTTCGATTTTTTCCCCCAAAAGTTGATATATATCACCCAGTCAATATATTTGGATCTCGCTCATTATCTTTTATTCTGCGTCAAATCAGAAATATGGCATGTAGAGTTCTAACAGGTTCAGCCAGTCAGATGTAAGATCACATCATTATTAGCCAATCAGATGTAAGATCACATCATTATCAGATCACATAATTATCAATCAGTCAATCAGTCAGATGTAAGATCACATCATTATTAGCCAGTCAGATGTAAGATCACACCATTATCAGCCAGTCACATGTAAGATCACGTCATTATTAGCCAGTAAGATGTAATATCACATCATTATTATATGCTGATCTAGCTCGTTATCGGAATTCAGAATTCAGAACGACTTTGACGAGACAAGCTTAGTTTGCATGTTTCGTGCAAAACGGATCAGCAAAAAATTATGTTCATAATACTATTGCAAGTTTCTTCAAAAACAGGCCATACATGGTGCCGCCATAATGGGAACAGGCTCAACCAATTAGATTCAGGATCACTTCAATAATATTCAGGAATCCCGATTATTTTCTACATTCTCAGAGATCTTGGTCGTATAAGCCCATACTTCAAAATGGATTAAATTCCAATTAAAAGTATGTCCTCCGAAGTGGAGCAATCTCAGCCAGTCAAATAATGCGCCGATATCACTCGTTACTGAATTCCTTTGAAATCTTGATGCCACAGGCTCATTTTCCAAAATGAGATCACAATTAAACGAAACGTATAGCCTATGCAATGGTAAGCCCAGTCAACCAGATGCAAGATTATAACCATATCCATGGAGATCTCTATCATATAAGCATATATTCTAAGTCAGATCAAAATCGGATCATAAATAATGCCTTCGGAGCGGTAACAAACTCAGCCAATCAATGCAAAATCACCTTGTCAATATGCCCGGATCTTGCTTGTTATCGAATGCATCCGAGATTTGACGACATACGACACAGGACAAGCGAACCAACAAGAGTCACAAATTGACTTTATATAGGTCAAAGACTTACTTAAATTTACCATTTCACTAAGCTGCACTAGGAATATTACTCTAAGCAAACAATTTTTCAAGCTTTATTTCATGTCATTCTACCTATTTTATCATAAGCTGATAAAATATCATCAAATGATAAGGCATAATTACCATCAGTAGCTTCCGCTCAGAATCATCTCCATTTGAGATCCTCGTGATACAAACATATTTACCAACTTTGTATCGATGTCGGGTGACAAATATAGTATCCAGAGAGATAATATTCTCCTAGAATTGAACCTAAACAAGCCCACGAGCTTGCTGATATAAGACTATATTCAAAATTTAACGAAACTGGCGCAGAAACATGGCCTCCAGAGTGGTACCAAGTTCAATCTATACCTGTGCTTCTAAGCGCGTAAGCTCTGTTTTCCTGTGCGGCCACCTGACCCTCTGCCACACAGCACCGCGATACTTCGGAGAATTGCGCATTGGAAATATCCAGGTTACCTTTCTTGCGGCCTCGCGAAGTTAGAACAGATAATATTCGATCTGTTTCTATTATCTGGGCCGGATATCATATATGGTTTATTCCGACTGCATGGAAGTTTGTTGCTCGATATTCGCAGGCAACATATTTTGCCTCCAGAAGAAGCATGCAAGAGGGTCGAAATGGCAGAGTGCAGGTCCCCCTTGGGCACTTCGTAAAGGTCGACTTGCACTCCAGCAACCGACAGCTTCAGCTCCAGCTTTCAGGCGTCTGATTCGTCTGGGGCGTACCGTATGTACTAGGCCGGGTAGTCCTTGGCTTTGGTGTCGGCTTCTATTCGGCTTATTATTGCCGGAATGGCTCTTACGGCGCTTTTACCCATGATTTGCACGACGTTGGCCCGCATGCGTTTGCGCTGGGTGCCATCTGACATTTTCCCGAAGCCTTCGCAGGCGCTATCTGGATCCGGCCTACAATGCACGTGGCTTTGCCGTGGTCCCCAGTAGTGTACGACGTCATTTGGATGAAAGTTGCCAAATATAAAGATCTCGTCGAAAATACCGAAAGCACCTGTCGTAGACGAAGTTGTGTACGCCTGCCGTTGCCCGCAAAGTAGTCGAAAATGAAGATGTCGGAGACGTGGATGTTTTCGAGAGAATTATCTAGCAGAATGTGCGACCCAACTATCTTTTCGCCTTGTAAACCCATATTCCGGAAAATATTGTGCCCTGCCATAGTTGCCTGGTAGTTTTGTATTGTTATGATCTACTGACAGGCTTGTATTTGGAGGACCTATAAATCTCCAATATAAACATTTCATCCAACTACCAATAGGAAAAATGGAAGGATTTGGTTGTCATGAGTCGGGGAAAAAGAACTAGGCCCCAATCAATAGGAAAAAATAATTAGGCCTCGCAGTCTATGGAAGCAAAAAACGTTTTGACCTTGTATTTCAATGTCGTTGGAAAAATGCAGCCCTTATTTTGGAACTATGTAGGTCTAAAAAATTATAATAGTTTGGAAGCCCTTATTGGCGGGGTGGGGTGGGGTGGGGACGAGCTGAGAGGTAAGGATGTGATAATGAAAATTGAACCGTCCCATTTCGCATCTACTCATGCACAATTAGCCGAATGAGGAAAAGTTCCCAAAACAGTTTTTCATATAATAATTTTGAAACTATAAGAAATACATGTTTTCAATCAACCAGAACAAATCGTTTTACGAGCAATTAATCATATATTTAATACACAATCTGTTGTCAGCTTGGAAATCTTTAAACCTGCGCATGAGCATCCTGGCCTGCAGATCAAGCAGGCGGTAAGTTTAACAAGGGCATTGAACCTTCAAATAGTGGCGAATCCATATCTTTCCCCCCCCCCCCGCAACTTCCTTGCTCTCAGCTCCCCATTTCTGCCTTACTCCTTAAATAGAAAACTTTAAAGTAAAATGTTCATTGTAGCTTACCCATATAAGTACCGTTTATCATTTTTTTCTAATCTAATACCTTGTTCGCATAGTTCCATAACATTCAAACGTGTAAGAATAAAGAATTTCTCTTAACTTTTACGTTTAGTGATTGTTTTGTGGATGTAATTGTTTCTTCGCTGACGAAGAGCTTCTTTAATTCTAAACGTTGGGAAACTATTTTGTATTTGTATTTGCACCGCTATCAAATTTGGTGCCATATATATAAAGTGGAAATTACCTAAACGTTTTATAACCATAATGCGAATTTCAAAATCTGTGCACGTCATGCTGGAAGATTTAGTGTTCATAGAAAGCAAAATGCTTCGTGATTTAATGCGGATTGAAGAGAAAAGAGACAACTCTTTTAGATCCGAAGTCAATAGAATGGAATGTTTTATAATTAAGGGACGATTATAAAGCATTCTGCCGAAAATGTAAATTTCTCTATAATCGATCTCAAGATCAAAAACTAATCCAAGAGAGTTTTGGGGATTTTTTTTTCTTCTTTTTCTTCAAATGTAGCACACACTCTAAAGTATTCCAACTGAAAATTGCTTGGAATTTTATAAACATGTAAAGCGCTCGGGTCAACATTGCCGGAAATATATAAGGAAGAGCTGAAGAAAAATAATGAGAATTGTCATAAATGTAAAATGGATTTAAATAAACCCATGTTTGCTTATTTGGGATTGTATATCGAATATTTACTTAAAACTTTTTGATTACTGGCTGATCGTATATCGAGTATTTGGTTAAACTTTTTTAATTATTGGACGATTATATATTGAAGCTTTTTTAAATGATATTCCATAGTGGCGTTTACCTTCAGAATGGAATGAGGGACTTTAATATCCCATTTTCAAAACAATTATAAACGATTGTTTAGTTGTATTGGGAAAATCTTTATTACCATCCTAAATGAAAGACTTGCCTCTTGGACTTCCAAAAATGACGCCATTACTGATTTACGGTTAAGATTATTTATTTGTTTTGAATTGTATGATATAGAACAACATTATACTTAATATTTAATCGAAGATTGCAGCTTTCAAAAGATTTCTATGGGGAGGGTATATTTGTACACTTCAAAAAGCCATTCAGTTAAGTACATACAACAATCTTGAACTAATCGAAAATGGCAAAATATCATCAATATTAAAGACAATTTAAAACTGTACGGTCATGCATAAAACACGTGAAGTCTTACCCATATATCTTTAATTGTTTACCTGGGCTATTACAAGGCGAAAGTCTTTACATCTTTATACGTTACCTTTAATTGGGCTATTACAAGGCGAAAGTCTTTACACCTTACCTTTACTTGGGTTATTACATAGCGAAAGTCTTTACACGTTGCCTTTACTTGGGCTATTACAAGGCGAACGTCTTTACACGTTGCTTTTACTTGGGCTATTACAAGGTGAACGTCTTTCCCCGTTTAATTTACTATTGGTATATACACGATTGGGAAACAACCTTACAATCAAAGATGCCGGAATAACTTAAGAAGAATCAGCCTTTTATGTTCGGCTATCTGCTGCTGTGACCGTTGTATTTTCGGAATATTCAGAGAGATTGCAAACCTCCCTGAACATTATTTGTATATTGGTAGAAATTACATCAATTCTTCTAAATATTTGTGGGGTTCAATGCAATGACTGACATCCCACTATATGTAAAATGTACTACCAACTTTAACACTGTTAACAAAAATGTGTCAAGTATGCAAAATGGAAAAGAGACTCATTATGATATTTATATCATGTGACAAATAGTGTTATCATGCTTTATTTGTTCGGAACCCCTTTATTGTTTTCTGTTTGATTGTTTTATATGATATCTTTGACATGTAATATCTCAGTTTATTGTTGTGTGTGTGTGTGTGTGTGTGTGTGTGTGTATGTGTGTGTGTGTGTGTGTGCGCGCGCAGGTCCGGCCCTAGGATGTGCGGGGCCCAAGGCAGCATGTGTTGCCCAAGGCAGCAAAACCGATGAGCGGGGCCCCAAGCAAAAAATATGGCATTGCAGAGTTGATTTCCGTCAGCAGCGCGGGGCCCCTGAAAGCGCGGAGCCCAAGGCAGTTGCCTCGTTCGCCATGCCCTAGGGCCGGGCCTCTGTGTGTGTGTGTGTGTGTGTGTGTGTGTGTGTGTGTGTGTGTGTGTGTGTGTGTGTGTGTGTGTGTGTGCCGGTTCTGTACTAATGCCTTCATACTCTCTTGTCTTGATATCTTGTACGTATGTTTTATCATTACAGTATCATAGTCTTTGATATTTCTAGTTCGTATTGTGTCTTATCCACCTTTGCAACCCAAGTTTCCTTTCCTTAAGTACTGCCATAAATGATCTTTTGTTTTCAGTTTTGTTTTGTTCATTCTGTTCCTTTTTTGTGCAATATGTTCGCTTCTTTGAATCTCCAGTTTTGTCATACGGTTGTGAAGTATGTAGAACGAGTACGAAGAACATTTTACATGGCTATGAGAACAAAATATTACAAATGGCTATTACAGTGTCTCTCTCTCCCTCCATCTCTTACCTGTAAAGAGATAATTAAATAGTGTTCTATTCGCGTAAAGGATGGAAAGGATGATATGATATTATTGAAGAACAAAAGGAAGGAATTATTTATGCCAAATGCAGCAATACATTTTTAGATACATCAATAAGCATGAGTATTTAGGACGTTTATTACCAAGATTGAAACGTCTGCATTTAGCAGACCGAATGAAAAAGTTTACTGTTATTTTATAACGGTATCTGTATTACAACAGAATATCATTCGCTGTTCATTTAAACTTCCTTAAAACGATCATGTACTTTCTTTTAATAGCGTAAAGGAAAATGTAAGAGTTTTACCTGAGATTTTTCATCGTCGGCCGGAGGTTTACTTAAATAGTGTCCATGAATGTTACGACATTTGTAGAAAGTTATTTTTAAGCAGATTGCATAGAATCTGATCGACCGGATGAGGTGGAATTGACAGCCTACCTACATTTTACTAATTTTTGAAACTTCAGTATTTATCCAGGATAGATAATGTGCCCTGAAAAAAATAAAACTACTCAAGACGCATTTATATCTGAGATTTCCAAAGTAAATAAATAATAAAGTGACATGGCGGTGAAGATTTATTGCAGCCGATACGACACATTATGCAAATTTTTGAACAAAATAATGACCCATTCCAATATTGTAATGGTGAAACCTTTTAATCTTGTTTTAGAGTAAAGGCTTATGATATAGTGGTTGTCATTTATTTATGTGATGCTTGATTAATAGGAAATAAAGCAACAACAAGCC
The DNA here is from genome assembly GCA_016617855.1 of Megalonaias nervosa. Taxonomy (NCBI): domain Eukaryota; kingdom Metazoa; phylum Mollusca; class Bivalvia; order Unionida; family Unionidae; genus Megalonaias; species Megalonaias nervosa. Next base: position 2,968 of record JAECUM010008017.1, on the reverse strand, counting down.
ACCTCATTCATCAAAAATAGGTTTAATTTTTCTTGCATGATTGTCCTAAATGACATATACTTTATTCGGATAACTTTTTTATTATCCATAAATGGAAATTGTAATCCGAATTCAAGCTAATCACGTCATTTATGTCCCGGTTTCTTGACAAAGTACTAGTTAGGAGACGCAATAGGTATGACACATTATATCAAATACTGTATTTAAGTGGAGTCAGCAAAGTTGACTATTTAAGTGTACTAGGATCATTTCCTGAATAAGTATACAGTGTTGTGTACAGATTTAAATATATTTTTAAATTCATTTTTCGGCAGTAGGAACAACTGACGCATCTATCTACTCTCTTTCTGTCGGTTTTCCTGCCCATATGTTACTCTCTCTCTCTCTCTCTCTCTCTCTCTCTCTCTCTCTCTCTCTCTCTCTCTCAGATGCATCCATTCCGTATATTCTTTTGATTTTGTTCTATGCCCACTTATATTCTTCTATCCTTCTATGATACACCAAGTCTTCATTGAATTCAAAAGTATCAAAGATTATGCATAAATCTGAAGATTACGTGTTGAATTGAAATGCATACACTAGTAATAGTTTAGACTACATTGACATTTAAGAAGTTTCTCTACAAATTAGACTGTGTTTAATTGCGTCTTTTGATAATAATATCAGTGCAGTGTAATTGATATTTCTGTTACGCGGAACGGTAAAGACGTGATACATTATACTTTATTATACCAGGTCATTTCATATTAATAAGTGCGAGCTAGAGGTACAAGAATCTTTTGCAGAGAAAACACCGATAAAAAACAGAATAACAGCTTGTTAAACTCTATAATAATGCCCTCACAAGTTTTGACAATAGGATGGGAATATTATGTTAATTAAAGACAGGTAGAAAGGTATTAATTAAACTATGCAATATAGATCTCAATGTATATATATATACTTACTTATGAGCCAAATGACAATGTCCACAATTAACTGAGCGTTGCAGAAATGGGGAACTGTCGCCTCTCTAATGCAGCCTTTCATTTTTCGTCTCCTTATGTTCCTCAGTGAAGTTAAATATTAAGTATCGTGCAAATAAATCTTACAGTTTTTCGTCAGCACTGTGATATCACTGAAAACGTACTCCAGTCTATAGTGGTTAACAAGCGTGTGTAGGAGTCTTCTTAGCACAATACACATCTAGCGACTTCTTGTGGGTGTACACGTACCATATATTTATACACTTACATCCATGACGCCGTTGATTTGCATACCGTACATATCTGAATCAATATTTTAGGCACAAGTACAACCACCATTGCGATCCCAATAATCAAAATGTTTGAGTGTACTTCCGACTTACAGAAAGGAGAGAGAGAGAGAGAGAGAGAGAGAGAGAGAGAGAGAGAGAGAGAGATTCATTGGTTTCAATTATAAATAATCGTATCTATTTAAATGTACAATTTATATTAAAAAATAATATTGAAACTAAGGCACATGTATTAAGCAATGAGAAATCGTTCGATACTAGCGATGTTTTAAGGAGACATAGTCAATAAATGTGAGATGGACCAATTTTGTATCGCCAGTATGTTTATTAATTGATGTAAAGAATTGGCTATGAGTACAAAGAAAGATTCATCGCTTCAGAAGTTATATGTGTACTTTTTCTCTTACTATTACCGTCTATCCGAAAGTATGTATGTATGTATGTATGTATGTATGTATGTATGTATGTATGTATGTATGTATGTGTGTATATATATGTCTGTATGTGGGTGTATATGTACGTATGTATGTATGTGTGCGTGCGTGCGTACGTACGTGGGTGTATGTATGTATGTATGTACGTATGCGTGTGTATATATATCTGTATGTGGGTGTATATGTACGTATGTATGTATGTGTGCGTGCGTACGTACGTGCGTGTATGTCACTCTGTCTGTCTGTCTGTATGTATGTATGTATGTATGTATGTATACAGACAAACACTATTATTTGCTGATGGCATCCGGGTGCAGTTTTAAAAGATTGCCCACCTTCCACCTATAAATATAAATCACCCAAATATGAACATCATTTTCGCTTCTTTTGGAGATTTCTTCAGAAGCTGCTAGCTGATTGTAAAGGTGGTGTATCTGAGAACATAAGTTTATACCGGTGGAGGTCAACATACGGTACATCAGTTATTTCACATTAACTGTGTTTGTGTTAACTAGCTCCCCCGTATTTAACTTTCTCGCGTCAAATGCCTTTTAATTTGAATGAAGGCGATTCAACAGCCAAATTTAAGCTGGCAGAGTGACACTGGGTCAACATTTACTTCGCTTAATTGAATTGTGTCTTGATACTGTTTTATAGAAAATAAAACCCGAGAGGTCTTGAATACATTAAATTTGTTCAATGATTTTTTTTCCAATAGAAAAATTAAACTATTCATGTGAATAACTGTGTTGAAGATTTTCATTGACGATGCTATTTACATTAGATTAAACCAAGCTCGCAGTGAACAGATAAAACTTGAAGCATACATCATTGGAACCCCAGGATCGATGCTAATAATTGCTTAGAACGTAAAGTAATGACATACTGAAGTAAGATACCACAAATTCTTCGAAGGCAATAAAGAAATCGAGTAAATGACTTTGATGGTAGTCCTGTTTTTTGAAAATTCTCAAGTTTATATGTCTAAGAATTTTTGGTGGAATTTGGTCCTGAAAGTTCCACCTTTTACGATATCCCTGAAAATCTACAAAAGTAATACCATCACAGAAGAAATTCAGAAGCAAAATTCGAAATATTTGACAATTAACAGGACGGAAGATTTACAGTTTGGACCAATTGTAAGTAGGGCCTCATAGTTACATGCAAAGATCAAGTCTATTACTTGATGTGATATTAAAAACTCATGAAAATGGTCCTAGCAGCAGCCTCGCTTGGCACTCGGCATTACGATGTTAGTGTTAGGACTGGTCGGCCTGGT
>JAECUM010008016.1:0-48848 GCA_016617855.1 Megalonaias nervosa | reverse complement strand
TCATGCAGAAATTTTGCTTAACATTCCCAATACCGTTCCTTCAGTAAACTGGAATGACAGTGCCCACAGGGATATTGTGAGGATTATTATGCTTAGGGTGGGGTGCTCCCAATGTTTTATTTAAACTATTATAGAAGTCCCCACCCAGGGTCTATTTTGTTGGAAGTTAACTTTAGTGAAAGATAGATGTAAAGCTCTGAGGCCCCAGTCAGCAATGCCGACGGTTAGATGGTTAAATATACAAAAAGGTTGGAATTTAATGAATAACAATTTAATAACAATTCAATAATCAGATGAATCAAATTTCCAATTACACTCCTTCCGCTCGACCCTTTAATAAGCCTATTGCATCACTTGATTAGCAGTGTGAGATTGATTTCCACCTGTCCTTGTATTTCTACTCATCTGGAGTATCCTTTCTCTCTTTCTCTCTCTTATTTTTCACACTTCCTTCTCCCCTTCCTCCTCAACTTTTCTCCAAATTCCTTCTCCTCCTCGACTTTCTCTAGACTCTTTCTCCTCCTCCTCCACTTTCTCTACCACGACTACTCTTCTGTCGACTTCGACTGTCTTGACTACAGCCTCAATTCCGTCTCCAACTCTTGAAGACTCGGGACCCAATAGAACCCTAAGTTCTGTGTCCCCTAAAAGGCTTCCTGTGAAAACACAAGGACGGTACAATCTTCTTCCTTAGCCCTCTCCTCTCACACTACACACAGCCTGTCATCAGATAACGGCTATTAAATTTCTTCGGTCACGCATTCGTTCACATCGAGATACCCATACGTTCTTGCACGGTAAAACAAATGTCATAATACAGCACGGTATCAATTACTTCTTATACATACATCAATAAATTCCGTCACATCAGTACATATTCCTAATCCCGTTATACCACACAATATCACAATAATCAGATGCATTCCTTTACCTTACAACTCATACAAAGTACGCAAATATTCAGATATTCATGCTCTGATCTCTTCATACATACATAGTAACTAATCTTACATACTTCAACCATTTCAAATTTACAATTTAAACATGTGTGAATTCTAATATAACGCATTAATAAATGCACTAGTTTACTACGAAGTTTAACCTAATAGCGAATTACAAAATTAATTCGGACCACAAGCTAATAATCTACATAATTCCGCCTCGCATCTAATAATTCTTTACGTAAGCTCAAGCCCATTTCTCAAATACGCCTGTAAATGAAACACTTAAAAGGTAATTCTACATACTAAACGATCCTAGCAATTAAGTATACATACTGCAAATAATTACAATTATGATGCCGTAATATTCTGCAAAATCGAGCAAATAACTTACTGGCCTTTTCGAAGCTTTGTCTCTCCTAAGAATCTACCTCTACGTTTTGCCGCCAAATTACGAGTGACTTCTTCTCGGAGTAAACCCTATTGATCCGCAATCCTTTCAGGCGAATACTAAATTTCCACTTACGAGTTCTGAAAATTATTATGCGGATCGGAATTGTAATCACACCCTCTATCTCAAGTCTGATTGGATATCGCTGTGAACCGATCCAATCAACTTCGCGTACAATGTCCTTCTCGCGGTCTGTCAACGTAGTGACGGATGAGAACACGCCCCGCTCAAACCGCGGGCTTCCCTTTGATCTTTGGACTAAGCTTTAACACATAGGTGTGATAGCTACAAGCCTTTGTTTAGATGGTGCGATCTATCGCCTTTGCCAATTCAAAATTCCGGTCTCCGGCCGGTTATGTAACCTTGCGTAAGAGTTCAACACTAGCCCGCGGAAATCTTTAGAGATCAAACACATGGCTGCGGTAATATTCCCAAGACAGGTAGATTATAGCTTATACATGACTTTATAGCTGGGGCTTAGCAAACATGACACTCCCCCACGCTTGAAAATTAAATCGGGATTTTATTCCCCCAAAATTGCTCCAAATGCAAATGTGCGGTACCACACGCAATAAAAGAAACAAAATCATAACGACGCTACACGCCAACTACGGACACCAATATACACACAACGTACGGTTATCTACTGCGGGACTATGCCGTTTCAGCGCTCCTGCTCATGAAATAGGCACCTACGTTCTCGGTTCCTTTCACGTATCTGATCTGCATCTGGTACTGCTGTAAGAACAGCGACCATCTCATCAAGCGTCCATTCGACAATTTCTCCTGCGTGAGATACGCGATGGTTGGTGGTTGGTCTCCAGTATGAACGTCCGACCGTATAAGTACCGCTCGAACCGTGATCTCCCGAACACGATTCCTAGGAATTCCCTCGCCGATACGGAGTAGTTCTTCTCGTCAGCAGACAGTTTCCGACTGCCGTATGCGACGCGACAGCCTCCGGATAGCGTGCAGCGTAATCTACGACCGTTAAAATATACCGATTTCCTTGTGCCGACGCGGTTTTTTTTTCGGTCCAATCAAATCCATCGCGACGCGTCGAAATGGTTCATCGTTAAGTGGTGAACTCCCCAAGGGGACGGATCGATGATCCGTTTTCGATGCCATTCTCTGACACTTGTCACAGGAGAGACAGAACCGCTTAACATCTTCTTGGGCCCCTGGCCAGTAGAATACTTTGACAAGACGATCATGCGTCTTGGCATTTCCCATGTGTCCTCCCATGAGACTTTCATGCGCCAGTTTCAACATTCACCTCGCTTCTCCTTTGCCACGACGACTTGCTTGAAGTGCTCGTGTCCTTTCTGGCGTGGCGATACAATATTCCCTTCTTGTATGCGAAATTTACCGCGCCATTCGGAGTTTCTTTCTCCGTCTCTTCTGCAGCGTATTTATGCAACTGCGTCAGACTGCGTCTTCCTGTTGAAGCTTCCTCAACTCGGTCGGAAGCACGTTACTGACCGGTGTGGACGTAACTTCCATTGGCGTCAGTTTCGTCTGACGACCCTTGGACCTGGTTTCCACAGGCTCACCGGCGTCAGTGTGCAGGTTTCGGGGTTCGGTTGCGGAAACACATAACGACATCCCAGTATGACGTCATGTGATAGCCCATTCAAGCACGCAGCTTCAATTTTCCCCTTCACGTACGGTGAATCGAGGTCAATGGCAGCCACTGGCAACAAGCCACTCGCGCTGTTCGCGTACTGGACCTCAATTACCTCCCCTGTGTAGTCCTCAGGCTTCAAGTATTTCTTGTCGACAGGGGCGGGAACGCTACACACAGTGTCGTACAAGAGGGTGGCACCTTCTCCGTTGACAGTTGTGGACGCGAGGTCTGCTAGTTTACAGCTTGCCTCCGTCTCGCACTTCTTCCTAGCGACGACATTCACCTGGGTCTGCCTGCCCTTGGGACAGTCCCGTGCAAAATGCCCCGGGCGCTTGCAGTTGTAGCACGATGGCGGCTCTCTCCGTCATGCAAGGCCCGTTTTCGTGGGTGAGGCTTGTCCGGGTCTATGGGTGGTATCCTTACCTGTAGATCACGATCCAACCTTCCCCGTCGCCCTGACGGTTACGAACAACCGGCTCTCCCTCAACCACACGGCGCGACTCAGTGGGTCGGGGTCGGTTCGTACCTCCGGAACCGCCACTCTTTGAGTGTGTCTGCTCGTATCTCTCCACCATGCTGGAGATCTCTTCGAGAGTCTATGACTGTACCTATGATAAACTGATTCTAAAACCAAAACATGCGTTCAGATAAATGTAACAATGTTTGCCCTATATTTTCTCTCCGTTGTTTAAGAGTGCAGTAGAACCAGACTTTGGTTTAGCTATCCGTACTTTTGTTGGAAACTTTGCCATATTGTTTGTAGCATGTACTGCCAAACATGATATCTCCTAAATTAGGATAGCCAACAAATGTTATGGTAGAATAAAAACAATTGTCTATGAACATTTCTCAAATAGAATATATCGCTGTCTTAATTATCATTATCCTATAAAACCTTAAAAAATAACAGAACCGAAAATGGTGTCCTACATTTCCGTCTTTTTCCATTCTTTCTTTCTCTCTCCAATGTAATGTTAAGTCTGTCTGTCCATCTCTCAAATCACTAGTCCTCGTTCTACTGTCACCCAATGCAGTAACACGTGTGTGTATGCGTGTATGCGTGCGTGCATGTGTGTGCGTGTGTGTTAGCTTTCGTTTGTACCAAAATTTAATATGAACATTACATACAAAGACATAGTAACCATCGACTTAAATCGTTTGATTTCTCCATGTAGATGCATGTCATCGTTCTCATTTTTTTTCTGGAAGTCACTTTTGGGCTACTAGATTGTCAAACATAATCTTCACGAGGCACCAAACGAATTTGTTTCTTCACTGGTTTTGTTTGTTCTGTCATCCTATCAAATTTACAACCGTTTCTCTCTCTCAGCTCTGTGTGGATACAGGTGGTGTGGGATATAAGACAATAGTATCATCAAGATCGCTAGCACAAACTTCTACCAACGCATTTTGAAAAGTAAGTGTGACACGGGTCACCATTGTCACTATCTCCTTGGAAAAGTTGTTGTTGTTGTTGTGGGGCTTAACGCCATTTTTCAGCACACGATAGGCTATACATGGCGGCCAGTATTAATGGTGGAGGAAGAAACCGGGAAATCCGCGGAAAGAACCACCGACCCACGAGAAGCTACTGGCAAGCTTTCTCACATATCCACATTCGCCGAATCTTAGACTCGAACCCACGCAGACAGAGGTGAGATGGCAGTGATCCGTAACGGAGAGCGCTTTAGACCACTCGGCCACTCGGGGCCCCTCCTTGGAAAAGTGTAATCGTTTTACACACTACATGAACTCTATACATTTCAGGGTGTAGACGTAAGCCTTCCTTTTCAAATTTTCTGAAAGAGTTTTTGCGTATCACTAATGCGACAATAATTTTAGGGGCCGAACGAAACTCTTTTGGGCTGAATCAGGACTCTCTTGGATTTGTGATTGAAGTGGAGGCATTGATTCAGACTCCCTCATGTCGTCTTCGAAATAGCTCGCTTGGATTTGAGCTAACACTTCAGCGCGCGCGCGCGTGTGTGTGTGTGTGTGACGATACGGAACGATGTTGCCTCTTAATTTCTTCTAGTTTCTCACCGGAATCGTTTCATCTTGAATGCAAAAATTTCGTTTGAGTAGGTTTCTCAAATGTGTCCACAAAACTTACCCTTCTGGTTGATGATTTGATGAGAGTCATACGAAAGTTTATAAACGCTGATGAACTTTGCTATATCTGTAAGGTATATGGGCATTTGTTTCCAACATGCCCGCTTCGTCGAAGAAAGAGAGACAAAAGTTAAGATGCCTGTTTTCGTTGTCACGAGAAAGGACACTGGGCTCCAGTGTGTCCTAAGAAGAAAGAGAAGAAATAAGAGGAGAAAGAGGAGATAGGTTTTAAAGAAGAAGAAAGTTACGATGAAGAAAACTATGTGGCTGTGAAGAAATTAAAAGCAAAAAATGGAAAGAGAGTGAAAGAAGAAGCAAATGGACTTTTAGTGATGTGCTGTGATATTTAATTGTAACTTCTAAAAAGAGAGAACATACGAGAAAGAAAACGTGTCTCTTGGTCTTGATTTTTTATAACAAGGACGGTGTGTTTTATTTTTATTGACACTATATGAATATATACCCTTTCACCTCTCGCTATTCATCTGGGTCATGTTTTAGTTAGAATTGATATGGATGTTTTCCTTTCACGTACGCGCTTTAGGCATGCAAGTGGGAAAAAATTCCAGTCTGTTTATCCATCATTGATGTGTCTTGACTTTTTAAACTTTAGATAAATACTCACATACGCAGACACTTACACCATAGAATGATGGGTAGAGGGGTTTTGGATAGTGTATGTGTGTGTTTGTGTGTGTGTGTGTCTGTCTGTGTGTGTGTGTGTGTGTGTGTGTGAGAGAGAGAGAGAGAGAGAGAGAGAGAAAGGTACGTTGGGTGGTATTGATAGTGTACTGGATATTATTTTTGTGGTGTAGGGGATAGTATATTTTGTGAGATTTCGTCTGCTTCTCATTCACTCTAAACTAACACAGGGCGTTGTGGGATAGTGTGTGTAAGGGGTGTTGGATGGTATAAGGATGTTAAATGGTATAGTTAGTGTGATGGGTAGTATATTTTGAGATGTAAGGGATAGTGTGTTTGCGAGATTTCATCTCTCTCTCTTAAACTCTAAGCTAACACAGGGCGTTTTTTTTGGGGGGGGGATAGTGTGTATGTAAGGGATGTTGAATGGTGTTGGGATGTTGGATGGTATAGTAATATGATAGATAGTATTTTTGTGGCGTTTTAGAATAATGTGTGTAAGGGGTGTTGAATAACATTGCGATGTTGGATGGTATAGTGGTGTGATGGATAGTATTTTTATGGTGTGATGGATAGTATGTTTTGTTGGCTTTCATATCCTTCTCTTGCGATCTAAGCTAACACATGACTTTTTGAATAGTGTGTGTGTGTGTGTGTGTGTGTGTGTGTGTGTGTGTGCGCGCGTGCGTGTTTGTTTGTGTGTATGTGTATGTGTAACGGGTGTTGGATGGCAATTGGATGTTGGAACATATAGTGGTGTGATGGATAGCGTTTTTTGTGGTGGAAAGGGTAATCTATTTTGTGAAATTAATTCTCCTTCTCTTACATTCCAAGCTAATACAAGGCGTTTTTTTGGATAGAGTGTATAATGTGATGTTGAATGGTATACTTGGTATGTCAGAGTATGTTTGTTGGATTTCATATCCTTCTCTTTGACTCTAAGCTAACACGTGGCGTTTTGGGATAGTGTGTGGGGGTGATGGAAGGTATTGGAAGATGAATGGTATAGTGATGTAATAGATAGTATCTTTATGGTGTAAGGGATATTAGGTTATGTTTGCTTTCAACTCTTTTTCTAGCGCTAGAAGCTAACACAGGGCATTTTTTTTTAGTGCGTGTTTAATGGGCGTTGAATGGTATTGGGATGTTGAATGGTATATTGATGTGACGGATAACATTTTTTGTGATGTAAGGATAGTATATTTTGTCTATTTTCATCTTCTCTTATACTCTAAGTTAACAAAAGGCATTTTGGATAGAGTATATAATGGGATGTTGGATGATATAAGACATATGAGGGTATTTTTGTTGGATTTCATCTCCTTGTGTTAGACTCTAAGCTAACACAGGACATATTTGGATAGTTGTGTGTAAGGGGTGTTGCATATTATTGGGATATTGGATGGTGTAGTGATGTGATGGATTGTATTTTTTGTGGTGTAAGGAGTAGTATATTTTGTGAGATTTTTTTCTCCTTCTCTTACATTCTAAGCTAACACATAGTGTTTTTGATAGTGTGTGTGTAAGAGGTGATGCATGTTATTGGGATGTTGGATGGTATAGTGGTGTGATGAATAGTATTTTTTTGTGGTGTAAGGGATAGTATATTTTGTGAGATTTCTTCTCCTTCTCTCGCATTCTAAGCTAACAGAAAGCTTTTTGGATAGAGTGCATTTTAGGATATTGGATGGTGTATCAGTTATGTGATAGTAGATTTGTGGGATTTTTTCTCCTTCTCTTGCATTCTAAGCAAACACAAATCCTTTTGGATAGAGTGTATAATGAGATGTTGGATGGTATATAAAGTATGTGATAGTAGGTTTGTGGGATTTCTTCTCCTTCTCTTACATTCTAAGCTAACACAAAGCGTTTTGGGATAGTGTGAGTAAAGGATATTGGATGATATATAAGGTGATAGTAGGTTTGAGGGGATTTCATCTCCTGCTCTTACACCTTAAGCTAACACGGGGTAATTGGAGTGTGTGTGTGTATGTGTGTGTGTGTGTGTGTGTGTGTGTGTGTGTGTGTGTGGTTTGTCCCTACCTACAGTAGAGCGTATTAAGGTCAGCCACTTGCAACACTGTTTCTTAGTAGTCGCCCGATTTAAGTCAGTCGCTTGGTTCGTTTTCAGGCTATATAGACTTGGGTTTTTCCATAGGAATTTCCACAAGTTGTGAATATAAATAGAGGCTAGCGTTTTTCCATATATTATTTTTGGTGGTGTAAGAGTTAGTCTGTTTTTTGAGATTTTATCTATTCTCTTACATTTTAAGCTAACACGGAACATTTGGAGTGTGTGTGTGTATATATGTATGTGAATGTATATGTCTATGTTTTGTTTGTCCTTATAAACTCTTGTCCCTAGAAAATTCATTTCATCCACCTATAGTAGCGTGTATTGAGGTCAGCCACTTTACTGTTACTTAGTAGTCGCCCGATTGAGGTCAGTCGCTTACAACACTGGTTCGTATTGAGGCTATCAATATAGACTTGGTTTTCTCCATAGGAATTTCCCCAAGTTGTAGCTATAAATAGATAATAAGGTTAATAAATAGGATTGTCGCACAAGTTGAGGCTATAAATAAATACTGGGTTTACCATAGGATTTTACCATAAATTATGACCAAAAATAAATGCCAGGTTTTCCAAAGGAATTTCATACAAATTGTAGCTATAAATAGATACTGAGTTTTTCCATAGGATTTTTATACAAGTTGTGGCTAAAAGTAGATATTATCATTTTTACATTTCTCACTTACCTAGTGTGAGACTTAAATTATACACTTACACCAAGGCTATTTGGATAGTGTGTTTAAGGGTGTTGAATGATATAGTTGGTGTGATGAATAGTATTTTTTGTGGTACAAGGGATAGTCTATTTTGTGAGATTTCGTCGCCTTCACTGACACTCTAAGCTAATAAAGGACTTTTTTAATGATGAGTTGGGTGATAGATGGTGTAGATGGTGTAATGAATAGTATTTTATGGAATGATGGATGGTATATAAGGTGTGTGATAGCAGGTTTCTGAGATTTCTTTTCCTTCTCTTACATTCTAAGCTAACACAAAACCTTTTGCATAGAGTGTATAATGGGATATTGGATGGTACAAAAGACACGTAATAGCAAGTTTCTTGGATTTCTTCTCCTTCTCTTACAGTCTAAGCGAACACAAAGCGTTTTGGCATAGTGTGTGTAAGGGATATTGGATGGTATATAACGTATGTGATAGTAGGTTTCTGGGATTGATTCTCCTTCTCTCACATTCTAAGCCAACACAAAGCGTTTTGGCTAGAGTGTTGAGGGGATACTAAATGGTATAGTTTATGTGATGGATATTATTTTGTTTGGTGTAAGGGATAGTCTATTTTGTGAAATTTCTTCTTCTTCGTTTAAATTCTAAGCTATCAAATGACGTTTGGAATGTGTGTGTGGTTGTGTTGGTCTTTGCTTTGTCCTTTTAAAACTCCCTTAATCCCTACCAAATTCATTTCACCTACCTACCCACAGCAGCGCGTATCCAAGACAGCCACTTGCAACACTCTTACTCTGTAAGACATTGTTGCCAATTGTTCCCCAGTGTCTAGTACCGTGACGTCATTTCGCTTAGAAATTTTTAGGCTATAAAATATAGACTTGGGTTTTTCTATAGGATTTACCACAAGTTGTAGCTATAAATAGATATTAGGTTTTATTCCATAGGCGAAGAAAAGGGCAAACCAAATTTAGATATTTTTCTTGACACATTCAAAGTAGACCAACAAGTAGATATCCGCTCTTTTCTGACAATACTGGCTCCGCTTCAGTACTGTCAGGAAGAAAAGCGGAGATCTGCTTGTTGGTCTACATTCAAAGTAGCTATTCATAAAACCTATGAGAAGCCTCGAAAGGAGGATGCGCTTACCAGGCAAGAAGAATATCTCTCATCAACGGAGGAGGAACCAAGGTCTTGGTGATCGTAAACACTAACAGGGGACAACCATATATTCCGTGACAATGAAAGGGTTCAAATGCGTGTCTGTGGAACAGCAGCAGGTAAATGAACTCGTGGATCGGTTGGAAACACTCGTTAGATGGGTTCGAGTAGGCAACATCGCAGCAGAAGTCATCATTTGGGCTAAATCGATTTGTCAGCGGTTGCTCATTGGCGATAATATGGATCCGGGGATGTCTCGATAGTTAATTCACGAACTCATTGAAGACACCAGTGATACATATTCGATATCGAGAACGAGTTCTGAAGAGCTTTCCATTGCAACACTTTGTGTTTTACATTGAATCTTTGTTGTGATGGAGCCTGTTGTTGTAAATACAACCCCAAACGTTAATTCCATGATAACGATCTCATCAACGAATCCGGAATTTGAGGTTTACTTTCTTTACACCTATCACCGCGGGGGAATCCTGCATACTTAAGATCGCATTAGTGCAGTCTCATCAACAACAGTAATGTACATTAACGGAGATGAAAATACAACAGTGCAAAAGACATTAAAGAATGGAGTAAATTCATAATACAGTTTTGGTACAGTGTATGCTGATGTTGTTTATCCATTGACATAAATATGAAAATGTATGGCGACAGTGTACGGAAATCCAACTTGTACATACAGTGAAGTCTACTATAATAAGGTATTACGCACTTAGAATATAGAGATTATGAAATTGTTTGAATTATATAAATAAAAAATATCTAATTTTTGTTCAGTTTCTTTATGTTGTTGTTTGTTCTTGTTATTGTTTCGCTTTTGATACTGATATATATATTATGTAGTTTGTACAGTACTGGAAACCTAATATGAAGAACTGTACATACTATTCTATGGTAGCAAATAAAAAACGACGCATAGCTGTATAGTCATGGAATTTAATATATTTGTCATTTTATTTCTGTCCCAATTTAAGAGACATTTTAAGTTTTCATTTTCTAATTTTTCATCAAAACTGGTTCACTGATTTATATTTTACGACAAGTGGCTAAAACATCATCGATAACTTTATATCTATAGATATAATTTATTTTTGACAATATTTATTTTTGACAATATTTAAAAATAGACAAGACCAATTTAAACTGCGTAACCAATTAAATCTAGTAGATTAAACGTACATCAAATGATGCATATTCACACCTGTTGCACGTGCCTTTTATAATAAACACATTACTTCCTTAATATGCTTATCAAATGTGAAAAGGAAAGATAACAGAAATCGGACCAGACCGTGCAGGGCCGGCCTTAGGCCGATTGAGCCACGCGCTGACAGGGGCACCTCACGTTAGTCATTTTTCAAAATATATCTACAAAGAGAAAGTAATTTTAAAGCAATTGAAGAAAACTTTTAATTCAATATCATATAAAACTTATTTTAAAAATTTGCTTCCAAATGCTGTGCTCACAGGTGGCCCCGCGTTTAAATACAGCGGTCCCGCCAAAGTGATTCAATTCGGGCCCCGCGTTTGCTAAGGCCGTTTCTGAGCCCTTTCTTTAAACGATTTTTATATTTGTTCATGGAACTAAATTGCATAACATCTAAAATCAAATACTTAACTTCCAGGTATGATTATTGATAGCAATTTTCATTGGAAAGTTCAAATAAAGCGCGTGTTCTGCAGTATACTTCATAATAGTCTTATTGAACAGACTTAATCAGATAAATAATTTCCATAAATGAGCCCCTAGAAGACAGAGACAACTGTCCGCACCCTTTCGGTGACGAAGGAATCTCACAGGTGGATAATTCTGTAATATTAGAAGAAAAATTAAAATATGCAGCAAATGTCATTTCGAAAAAAAATCATCGGGTTTCCGGCCATACTTCGAAAAACAATCATGTTCACTTTCCAGCGAGGGTAAAAAATGTGGACGCCCACTGGACAAATAATAATGCAGGGTCTGCCAATAATATCTTGAAGACTGGAACCAAATGGAAGCAAAACAATATATCAGATCGTATTGATATACTACAATCAATTATCAGTTCCCAGTATAAATATGCCGAAAGATCATTGATTAGAAGAGGCAATTTCCAGCTGGCATCCGATTATATGTACAAAAAAGCTTAATTTAATATGTGGTGCCGAAACCAGAAAATAAATGAGAAGCATTATTTCGAAAATTTCTCAAGGCACGGGTACGAAAATAGCAAACAGTGACGTCTACAAATGGTAAATCGCTATACTAGAGCCCTTCGTAGGAAAAAAAAAACTTGATCAGAGAACAGTTCTTCGTTGGCCCAAAGATATTTCCAAAAATAAACAAATTCTGCATGCATGACCTGGGTGGTCTAGATACCATATCGCACCTGACATTTTCAAGATTACCTCATCAATTCAGATCAAAATAAACTTTGACACCATCAGTGGCAGTTATGAAAACAGAACGTCTGCAAGCAAAGACTTCCAAGGTTACATATTGTTTGGTATTTCCAGAACTGTGGAACATGGGCGATCTAATCTCCATTACTACGTCGACGCCCGTACATCTTCTATGTCATAATGGACGGTTGACACATATTCGATGTTACCCGTGTGAACCAGGACGGGCACATGTTTGACTTGCGCAGGGAGACCTTAACTGTACATCTGTTGATAGAGATCAACTTGATATTTAATGCAACGACAATCTTAAGTGGACGAGTGATACCAATGCATGTTGTCAACGCGAGAAAACCCGTTTCCATGACATATTATAGAAAGTCTTTGTCATGTTGCCCAGGATTGTTTACAGAAACAGCAAAGGTGCTCATGGCTTTGTCATGATGCACTGTTTGCTAAACAAACTGCAGTGCAAGTCGTTGATAGCATTAAAATGGTGCTTTGGATCTTGTATGTATATTTAATTTGCATTGCTTGTTGTTTTATTTTAAATTTTTTTTATTACATAATATTGTAATGTAACATTGTATGTTGGACTTGACATTGTACAAAATTTAGTTCATTTCTGCTTGACCTGAATTTACTTTTTTTTGTAAACAACTAATACAAAGCTAAATTATTCTCTATGTTTATGGGTTTAAAATCATAATTATTATTAATAGAAGTAAATATGGATTGTTTGGGTCTAGGTCTAGGCTTTGGAATTTTCTTAGTGTATTTGACATAGTTTACGTTCTGGTTTCTAATAAAAATATTTTTTTTTTGTAAACATCATGATCATTCTAAAAGGTCATTTTCCATTAGATAATAGGTTGTTTTTATTTAGAAAATGCTACTTACAACCTGAGGTAAAGTAGAGAACTATATAATCTTGTAACTTAGATGATTTTTCAGTTGTGCTTTAAAATCTAGCACTTTCAAGTTGTATTATATGTTGTGTCCAGTTGGATTGGAATTTATTTCTTCAAATTATTCAAGTGATTATTTTTTTCTGGAAATACAATAGTGCTCTGATAAAATTCTCGGACAGAGGCATTCACTGGAGTTTATAGTGAATTAAAACCTGGAATTATATTACTGTGATTCAACAAAAGATTGTTGACACATCAACACTCTACAAGCTACCACAGACACATCATCACCTTCAGTTTTGGATTTATGTTGAACTTTACTGAATTTTATTCAGGACTTTAAATTATTAGGACTTATGTCTGTAATTGTAGGATTATATTGGGATTTAATTTGCAATACCATAAGTTCTTCTTTTTCATTTTCACTTTGTATTCTGAGGAAACAAATTATTTGTTGAATTTTACAAACCTTGTTGCTTTTCACTCTTTTCTGTTACTTATTATTAAGACAACAATGTAACAGGATCCACTGAAAAATCTGGGACTGCAAGCAGCTCTATTACTAATGATTTAATGCCTTGAGCACCACAGGTAGAACCAAAGACGATTACACTTCCATCAACAGCAATGAAAACTTTAGCAGTCAATAAAATCATCAATGAAGTTGCTCTATATCTAACCAATGGCCGCAAATGCAGTAATGGGAAGCAAATTACTGTTGTGGACTGATCGTGGACAGTTAAAAGGTAGTAGACAAAACTGGTAATGTATAAACAATGGGAAACTTTGAGGAAGTATCCAACCCACTTTTGACATAGATGCGCCTTTGAAGATCGAAACAAAATAGTATTATTCATACGTGGCTAAGGATCATAACAATAAAGACCAAACAGAATTACATGTTTATGACGTGTATCGGTTTTTTCTCCTTTTGTGTACTTTTCTTGAAAACTGAAGGAATAATTTTACAAAATGATGACACCCACACAAGTATGCCATCGGTACTACATTGGATTTGTCAACAACAGTGTCATGGCATTGTTTGGCAATGCATGATACCTCATCGATGGGAAGGAAATCAAAATATGTTCGAGCAACATTGAGATTGCCATAATTATTTGCTTGCCTGATACAGCATTTGCATCTATGACGTTTCACAAGGACACAAACCACGATGCTGAGCATACACCAAGGTAGGCAATTGGGGCTGATTCAATGGTAGGATTCGAACCAGTATCCTCTCAGTCTCAGGTTCCAGCATGCTAACCACTGAGTCACAGAGGTTCTTGTTGGAAGCCATACCACTGCAAAGGGAGCAATATCAGACATAATGTTGATGAAGTAAGTTTAATTGAAAATGGCACAGGTGTACTTGAGAAGAAATCAACATTAAGTCATCCAACCAGTTGCTAAGGAACTCACACTGTTGCCAGGAGCAGGCGTCATGCATAAGCCTTCTAAAGAGCATGTCCTACAAAATTCATACCAAGTTTTCTCTACCGTATTTTATGTAATTTTTCGTACTCGAAAAAATAATTATTAATTTCAGTGTACGAAAAATTATATGTAAAATAAATAATTATCATTTGGTGGTACTGACCGTGTACGAAAAATAAAGGGATCGTACCAAAACAAGTTCTACGGTACACACGCTACTCGACAACCTAACGGTACAAACGTACAAAGTAAACGTATATTTTCTGTCTCATTCTGCTCCCAATTCAAGAATCTAATTACATGTACATTAAATCAAAAGTACTGTTGTTATTAGTGAACGAGAGAGAGAGAGAGAGAGAGAGAGAGAGAGAGAGAGAGAGGATTATGTCTCAGTGTGCAAGCTCGTCTGCATTTAGAATATATGTGGCTGTTATGTTGTGTAATATAGGCAAAATGATCAAAATGGTTGAAAATGTATAAGTTATGGGTATTATTTATTGGTAAATTGTACGCAACGCGACTACCCCACATCGTCAAGAAATTAAGTGCAAGTTGTATTTTTACCGCAACAATAATCTCATTATCAAATTGCAATAAAAAATAAATAACTTGAAATCAACGTTTAAGTTAATGCGCGTGAGTGCGCACGCGCGCGTGTGTGTGCACGCGCGCCAGAGAGATCAATCAAACAATTTTTTCAGTGTACAAAACCGTATTTATTCAGTGTAGTTTTGATTTGTAGCTTTCGCAAAGAGAAAAAATGACTATTTTCAGTTACCTGACGAGTGGGATAATCCTCATGTATTACGAGCCTACTATATTCCATTAGGAATAAACACCGCTAAATCAACAGTTCATTCTTGTTTTAATTACGATGTACATTGTCACAACAACCACATGGCTATGGAGTTATTTACACGGTAATTAAACAATCTTAGGGTTTTGGTTATTCCAGTTGAAACCAGACTGAGGGCAAGAATCGACTGAAGAGGTCAAATCAACGAGGCTGCCAGTAGAGAATTGAGGCTCTCTTTAGGGAAATGAAAGTCTGTCAATGTGCTATTGAATCCGTTGTCCATATAGCAGATGTTATAAGGACAAGCGATCATACGCATTACTTGTTATTCGAACTCGCCAATAAAGATAATTGTGGGGTATATCATAGAATAGATTTGCAATAAAATGTTAATTATATCAAGTCAAAACAGAACAAGCACTTAAAAGATAGTATATGTATATATACGAATCGATTTAACGGAGTCCGTGACTTTCAAATTTACGATGGAAAATGACAGGGTTTTTATATTTTATGTTTGTATGACTAATGAAACAATAAGACTAGTTGACCAATGGTCTGTAGTCTTCACTTTAGCATGTACTGAGATGTAATTTTTGTTTGATAAGACAACATCAAAGGGCTTCCGAACTCGTTTTAAAATGCACGTGGTGTTTTGTTACGGTGACGGACTTAATAAGGAGAACTAATTAACAATAATATTTAAAGGTATGGTCTATGAAGTCCTTTGTTCATTTGTTAATAAACACCAGTAGATACTGTAATGACAAAAAGAGTTTATGCACATGGGCGCCCGCAGGATCTTTTACAAAAATGGGGGGGGGGTCAGTCAGTCACGGCCGGGAGAATTAGTATAGTAGGCAGTCTGAAACTAAACCTAATATTTACTAAGCGTTTTGAACAGAATCTTGTGACATATTTTCAGCTTCATTTGCATGATTAAATATATATATTGCAGTATGATATCCAGGGGGTCACGTGACCCCCCTTGACCTATGCTGCGGGCGCCCATTCTTATGCATCAATCATTTTATTTTCTCAATAACAATTAATCATTAATTTTTGTAAAAACAAAATGGGAATACGGTATTTTCGATCTTTTTTAGCAAACGTAAATCTTCTAAGTGGAAAATTTTATGTCCGATAATTTATTGAATTTTTCAAATAATACAAAATGATATCTACGAAAAATTGTGATACATTTAAATAATTATTATTTTAATAACTGGAATGTGTACGAAAACTTAAAGGGTACGAAAAAATACATGAAATACGGTAAACCAGATCAGCTGTTCTTGAGAAGTCCGAAATATGTTTGCCACCTCATTTTTATGAAGGCCACTCTTCCTAGGGGAGTATTGCTAATTCAGTTTTAAAGAGAATATCCATAGAAACTTTCCTTCCAGGTTTAATCACAATTGACTCAGCCATTCTAGAGATGTTAAAAATGGGGTTTCACCCAATTGCTAAGGAATCCACGCCATTTATAGGGGAGCTACCTGACAATTCGACAGAGCATATCCTAACAAAACATTCCTACAAAGTTTGTGAGAGAGGTTAAAAAAAAAAACAACAGGTTTTCCACCTGGTTGCTAAGGAAGCAACACTATTGCTAATGAGTAATACTGGACACAATTTTGATAGAGAACGTTCTAAGAAACAGTTCCCTAGCAAGATTGATCAAAACTGTCAAAGCTATTCTTGAGAAGTTGAAAACTGATTCTCCATATGGTTGCTATGGAAGCTGCATCATTTTATGGGTAGCTATCCTGGTACCAATTTTGATCAAACCGGCTTTGCCATTCTGGACAAGGAATCAATAATTGGCTTTTAATTTGGTTCATATGGAAGCCACACCATTGGTGGCACTGCACGCAAAAGTTTTACAGAGCATGGCCTGAGGAATATTCTTCTCCTTGTTTGATTGAAATTGGTCAAGCAGTTTTTTTTTAAGAAGCTGAAAACAGTATTCAAAGAACGATACATACAGGATACTGGACCAAACTAGAAGCTCATTTACAGCTACAGTATGTACACTTCAGAATGACTGCTTGTAAAATGCTGGGTTATTTAACTTCTGAAAAATGTATATTTGTACATAGCTACAATATGGGTCATGTACATAGCGACAATATGGGTCCAAGAAATCCAAAATCACAACAAAATGTATATTTATACATAGCTACATTATGGGCAACAATGATCCAAAATCACAACAAAATGTATTGGTTGGTATGTATTTTCTTGTGCTACTCTTTGCTAAATATTTCCAGGTAATGATCATTACACAGACCAGTCACTGATTACACATAATATAGTAGCTAAATGAGTATTTAAAATTCATCAGATTTGCACAGATGGAAGAAAGTTGAATCCTCTTATCAAGTTCACAAAGACAAGAGTGTGTTGTGGTAGTGAATTTTTCACAACAGAAAACCAGCACAAATTTTGCGGCTTGTCATAAATTGCTAAATATTTCCAAACATCTTCTATATTTTTCTTAGACTTTTACCATTTTCTTCCATTTTGATGTTTTTGCAGTTATTAAAATACTGCTAAATGCTTCTGTATCCTTGAAATGGATAAAAAAAAGAGCACTTCTGCATCATCAACAAGAAAGCTGCTGGAAAAGAAATACCTAAATATCACCTATATTTTGAAAGCCATTTAATAATAATTGAAAACTTCAGGAAAAACCTTTTTAGTTCAGTCCAATCTAGAATATTTACTTTAAAGAATGCTGTCTTCTATAAAATCCTTATAAACATAATTAAAAGAAAATATTACTATTTTTAGCAACAGTGGTTTATGTGCTTCTCAATAATAATAATAATAATAATAATAATAATAATAATAAACATAATAATAAATGCAAGATGCAAGAATCACAGGCATCCAGAGATCTTCAATGATGATATCCAGAGATCTTTGATGATCATTTATTTACATAATATTCCTGCCAAAACAGCTGCATTAAAAAAAAAAACACACTTCAGAAAGAAACTCACAGTAAGTTATATATGACGAGTCACTATGATGTATGTTACAGTGAAAGCAGAATTCATGCTGGAAGTGTCCACTTTCTATGTTTAGCTGGTATCATTTTGTACAGTGGTCTCTCAAAGTTGTGTAAATGTTTTTCAATTTTAGTAGGCTGATATCATTTGCACAAAGACTGAAAGCCATTTATGCCAGGACAAAGCGGTAAGTTTAACAGGACATAGCATTAATTTTAATGTTTTATTCTGTTTTTAGCAACAGTGGCCATAATTCATGTCAGATTGGCATCATTTATATAAAACTGAAAGACTGCTATGCCAGGATAATTTCAGTCAAATGGCTGGATAGAGATGGGTTTTTTTTTTTTTAATAGAAAAGGCTTGTTTTCTATTGACAATATATTAACGGTGGCCATATTTGATTACAGACTGGAATCATTTCCGTAATTTTAAAGGTATTCAATTATAAGCTTTTAAAATGAATTTGCTCAAGTGGTTTTATTTTTATTTGTAGTAATAGCAGTCATATTGGATTGTGGATTGTTATAATTTATGCCGACTTGAAGGTCTACATTCCTGAATGCTTTCCATCAAGTTTGGTCGAATTCTATTCAAAGTATTAGAGAAGTGGTTTCAGTGTTGTTCTATTTTAGTAACAGTAGTCATTTTCATGTTTAACTTGCATCATTTGTATTATTTGATAGGTGTTCATGCTGGCATGCTTTCTGTCAAATATGATCAAATTCTGTTAGCTAAATATGCTGTTGTTTAAAGATTTTCTAATTTTAGTAATGGTGGCCATGTCTGATGGTAGATCAGCCTGAACTGAAGGAACTCAAAAGTCCTTTGTGACAGGACGCTGATAAAATTTGGTCAAATTCTGCTGAAAGGTTTTGAGAAAAAGGTTGTTTAATGCTTTTTTCTATTTTTAATAACGCAGCTTTATTTCATTGTCGACTAGCATCTATTGTATAAATCTGAAAGGCCTTCACTCCAAAATGCTTTTTGATCAAGTTTGGTCAAATCCTATTTGGCAGTTTTGGGGAGGTCATTTAAATTGCTTATGTTATTTTAGTATTAGTGACCATATTTGATGGTTGATCAGCATCAGTTTTGCAAAGTTTAAAACCCACTGTGCCAGGATGCTTTCTGTCAAATATACTCAAATTCTGTTGAACAGTTTTTAAGAAGTTGTTGAAAAGTTTGTCTTTCTACTAACAATGGCCTTATTTGATGGAGTTTGACATCTTTTTTTATAAATCTGAAAAGGTTTCATTCTAGGATGCTTTCTGCTGAATGTGGTCAAATTCTATTCAGCGGTAGTGGAGAAGTTAAAGTTTTAGTAATGATGGCCACATCTGATGGTGGATAGGCATAATTTGTCAATCTGATGGATAGGCACCATTTGTCAGTCTGATGGTGGATAGGCATCATTTGTCAATCTGATGGTGGATAGGCATCATTTGTCAATCTGATGGTGGATAGGCATCATTTGTCAATCTGATGGATAGGCATCATTTGTCAATCTGATGGTGGATAGGCATCATTTGTCAATCTGATGGTGGATAGGCATCATTTGTCAATCTGATGGATAGGCATCATTTGTCAATCTGATGGATAGGCATCATTTGTCAATCTGATAGTGGATAGGCATCATTTGTCAGTCTGATGGATAGGCATCATTTGTCAATCTGATCACATTTTTGTTAGCTGGTTTTGAAAAGTTGTTTGAAGGTTTTTCTATTTTTCATAACAGTGGCTATGTTTGATGACGAATAGGCATCTTGTGCAAAAATCTGAAACGTCTTAATTTTTCCAGGAAGCTTTTTATTGTTTTATCAAATTCTTTTCAGAGGCTTTGGAAAAGGAGTCGTTAAAGGGTTTTCTATTTTTAATAATGATATCGTTTAGTGGACTGACATCATTTGAATAAATTTGAAAGGTTTTCATGCCAGGATGCTTCTGTTCAGGTTTGGTCAAATCCCATTCAACAATTTTGTTGGAGAAGTCATTTATTTTTTTCTATTGTTAGTATTGCTGATTATATTATTTGATGCCAGATCATCATCAGTAATACTAACTTGAATGTCTCTTATCCAGGATGCTTTCTGTCAGATTTGATTAAATTCAGTTAAGCATTTTTATCAGTCATTTGAAGTTATTTTCATTTTAGCCATTCATGGACACATTTGATGGCAGATCAGAATTCTTAGTACAAGCTTAAATGGTTTTCATGCCAGAATGCTGTCTGTCAAGCTTGGTACAGTTCTCTTAAGCAGGGTTTGACTTTCACTAGTCTGGTGACACATGGCTAGCAAAAATGCACAGACTAATTTTGCTTATAGCTAGTCCATTGGGCAAGTTCTAAAAAAGAAATGGAACAAATAAGAAGGAGATGAATACAATCTGGTTTGCTCAGATACTGTAAAAATAACAAAATTTATAATGAAAATCTGATTTGTGTCTCAGGATACAAGGAACCATGTTCTTGGTT
The DNA here is from genome assembly GCA_016617855.1 of Megalonaias nervosa. NCBI lineage: Eukaryota > Metazoa > Mollusca > Bivalvia > Unionida > Unionidae > Megalonaias > Megalonaias nervosa. The sequence goes on along the minus strand of JAECUM010008016.1, from coordinate 28,123 downwards.
TTAAGATAGGACTTTTGCATCATACTGGACAGGACTAGATTACAGGAGATCTAATCGTCTACTGAATATCGCAAATGGCTGCCCTTACAAGAAATTGCATGTTGTGCATGTTGTTGTTTTTATATCAAGAATCGGCTGTTCTTTATTTTTTTTAGAAATGGGGCCTGTAGTTAAAATTTAACCAGATAAATGCCCAAACGCGATGGAATTTATCTGGGTAATGTTTGGTTATTGCTGCGTTTTACAGACAGAACATCAGATTCCTGAGCTTAGCTGGAGCAGTATCCAACCAGAACTAAATTCTAATGGGGCTAAGCAATTTGTTAGCCTAAACTAGTCTCTCTTGGCTAGTGAACAAATATGGCAGGCATTGATCCCCGTTTTTTGTTTCTGGAGATGAAGTTGTATAAATGTTTTTCTATTTTTAGTAGCCATATTCAAGGTGGATTGGCATAATTTGTATAACTTGAAAGGTCTTCCTGCAAGGATCCTTTATCACATTTGAGCAAATTTTGTTCAGTGTTTTGTTTTTGAAGAAGCTGCTGAAAGTGTTTTTACTATTTGTTTTGTAACCATAGCTACATTTGATCACAGATCTGCACCATTTGTACACATTTGAAAATCCATCATGCCAGGATATTGTGTGCAACATTTTGTCAAAATTACCTGGCAGATTTTAAGGTTAAAACAACACTTCTTGATGAATGCACAGCCAAACAATAAGCTCATATAGCATTTTAATGACTTTACCCACTTTGCTTTTATCTTTGTTTTGTATTCCTTTTTAAGGATGCCTATATTTAATCAGTACTGTATAGCCAGGACTGTTCAAATATGACATTAAACCTTGTACATGCAAACACATAAACGTTTCAAAATTTACTTAGCTCAATTGCACATTTGCACACACAATGAGCACTGATACTTTTTCCGACCACAGTTTTGTTGGGACAACAAAGGGATTTTTTATTTATTTTTTTTAAATTGAGTTTTGAAGATACAAAGACATGATAACTAGAAGTATGACAAACTGCATAAAATAAGACTGTAAAGCTTTATTTCATAAACATATTATCTTTTCTTGCATACATCTAGTGCTCAGATTCCAATTTAAAAACACTGTATTACATTCATGTACTCAGAACAGTAATAACTACTACTATTAGCACATTAGTTTAAAGCAGGAAATATTTCGTATGAGGACTGAATACCTCTGGTAATAAATATTCTCTCTCTCTCTCATCAAAATGATTTCCACAAAATGAGAAATGAAACCCCATGTATTGCATTGCAATGTCCTGATAAAATCAAAAATTTAAACATCATCTTTTCTAAAAATACAAATTTTAAATGTATGGTCTCACCTTTCATTTATTCCCATCGTGACTGCCACAACCTTGATATTTTCCCCCTCCCCATCCCTAGTAACAGTGACCTTTAACATCTGGACCACAAGGGATCTTTGATCTACCATAATGAAACCTGAAGGAGAGTTCAATGTAAATCAACCCACCCAAACAAGAGATAGTGTATTAAAATATATAAATTAAAAAAAAAAAAACCTCTTGAACCAACATATATGACCAATATCATGAAAAGGAAAATTTAAAATAGTGACTAAGTACTATGGCTTGTCTAAAGTCTTCAATTTGATCTGGGGTATTTACAAATGTTTTCAATATAGTGGTTCAGTAATGGTCTCTTCTAGTTTGTTCTGCACTGCATAGCGAATAATATCTGCATCCTTATCACAGTGAATTTTCAGGTTATTGTCATCAAATGTAGCTAATAGTACCTAATAAGACTTGTGCAATAATTCAATACCATTTGAAACTACACAGTGTAACACATCTCATTAAATACATGCTACAACAGGGTGGTCTGTTTACATCCAATTTTTTTATACCGGCATGAACAGTGGAAAATGACATTTGTTTAATAAGGATTGTCAGCTTTCATATTCTGCTATATTTGACCATAATGTAGTTGCCTCCTGCTCATTTCTTTGTAGTATCAAGTGTGGACTCTTCCAGAACTTAGCATGAACATAGCAGATTACAGTCAAATCCACTTATGTCGACCTCGGTTATCTTGAGAACCCATGTATGTCGAGCACTTTGGTCCGGTCCCGAAAAAAATCCTTCTTTGTTATGCTAATTTTTCCCCACTTAACTCGACCCCTGTTAAGTCGATAACCCGATTATGTCGGGCATAAGTTTCGGTCCGAAGTAACATGTGGACCCACTTAATTCGACGAAATGCAACTTTTAATTTCCATCACAGAGAAATTTTACAAGAAATGATCCGGCGTTTCCGCTATTACCGGTACCTTGTACAGTCGGTACAAGACCAAATTTTACCTGTACAAATGCTAATCAACCAATCTCATCAATGCATCGTTTATCACTTACACAAGTGGATAAAATTATCATGTAAACAATACTTTAGAGTAAGGAAATTGAATGCATATTTTTCTGACCTTTACGTAAGCTGCATTCAAAATGAACATTATCGCATGTCCACACCACGACAATATAGTTCATCCCGCACAGCATCGCGAATTTGATCTTATCTATAACTCGGAAAATTATCAGGTTAACATCATTAAATGTAGCTAAAAATACCTCATTTGTTTTCCACAATATATTTAAAACAAATTCAGTAATAATTAAAGTGTTTTCATGCTTGGTGCGAGCGTAAGCCTTCAACTTCATCATGGCTAGATCACTCGACTCACAATAATCTATAACTAAAAACCCGCAAAACTCCAAACTAAGCTCTCCCCTCCCACTTACATCCCCCCATTGGTTATTAATTTGTTTTGAACAATAGGAAATAAAAGCACCAACGGTATTTAAAAAAAAGTATATAGCACCCAGTATTTTTTTAAGAAAATGGTGATCCCTGTACCATGATTATATATTCTTCAACACAAACGGAATGAAGCAGAAGGCGACTGATAAGATTAAAATTTGAAACAGAAAGAAGAGTGCTTTCATTTGTGTTGTTTTTATTTCAAAGTCTTGCAATCTATCAAAGAGATTAGCCGACTCTCTTTCTGGTGCTTTGTTCTTGCCGACGATCACTGATCAAAGTCGGGACAGACATGGGACTACAACTGTATAAATGGAATAAGATGTCTTCTAACTGCATGAATGGAATAAGTTGGCTTCATACAGAATTTGATGTTGAGACAGTTAACTTTTAAAGACTTGAAACACATTTTACAGTTTGTCGGTACATGAATACCGACAGCCCCATCTTTTTCCGGTACAGAAGCAAAATTTATTGGTAAAAACTGGCATATACTGATTTACCAACTACTGCAGAACTCGGGACCCGGTTATGTCGACGATTTTTTAACACCCCTGACATAATCGAGATAACCGGGTTTGACTGTACATGTATACAGACATCTTTTTCAGCATGTACCTAATGAACGGTGTTGCACTGTATGTCAATATGAATTATGTTTAATCATTCATGCATGAAACAAATTTGGTAATGTTAGCTACATTTCAAGATGTTGACGTGAAAATGCAATGAGAAACAGACATGGATATCATTTGCAATGCTCTGTAGAATGAACTATAGTAAAAGCTAATCTCCAATTGCAAAGAGTATAGTTGAGAATCTGAGAATATAGTTAAAAAATGAACCAGGAGAAAGAAACAAATAAAATTTTGATGTCATTATTGATAACATAACAACTGCAACTACAATGCAAGATATGCATGTCTACTATATTTTGTGATATAACAGTAATAAGAATATAATCATTTAAAATTAGTAAGTTAGATTACACTCTCAAGTCCAGATTATTCTAAATGGCTATTTATCTGAAGAAGGTAGTTAACATTTTCATAGAGAATTATAGCAATAAAAAATTGCAGGTCCTAAGAAGAAATAATTAATGTACAAACACAAATCTACACCACACAAAATAATGCAGTGTTCCCTCTCTTATGAGACCAGCACTTTTTCTGCAAACTGGCTTTGTAAAAAAAAGTGTGCCTTCCCACAGGGGGGACAAAAATGTTTAAAATGCAATGTTTTGAAGTCAGGCATCAGGTGGTCATAAAAACAGGAATGAGCTCCCCTGTGTGGGACCTATCTATGTAGAGGCCACTGTAATGCTGTGATGAAAACATAAATAGATCAATCATGTTAGTTTATCCTGTGACTAGACCTGTCCTTCAGCCTGGATACTCCAAAAATGACTAGCTATTTTACCATGTGCACCAAACTTAATGCAAAATCTTACTGGGATAGGCCAAAACTATACTGGGATTAGCCAGAATTATATTTGGATTGGCCAAAATTATACTGGATTGGTCAAAATATATTAGAGTTAGCCATATAAATGGATTGTATAATTAAGATTGAAGCCATAACTCAGATTTGAAAGAAAAGAGTGAAAATCAAATCTGACTTCAGTCTTCAGAAGGTAGAGGCATATTAAATACAGATGACCAATTTACAGCAGGACTTGAAACAACAATCACAATGACAAAAATACAGTTGACAGAACTGATTTCCTTCAGAGACCAGGTCTGATATATTTATCTGTATTAAATGAAATATTAAATTGAGATAGTACTGGCAAGTCATTCTATGATATGCTGCTAAAAGGTCTAAAATGGGCATTACTTTTACACTTGTATCTGTTTTCACACAAGATGTCTGTGTAATTATGCAATCTGAATGAGGCAATCTGTAAACCTGTTTAATAAATATATTCATTTTCAAAATAAAATGACTCATCAGGTCTAGTGTTCCTGGTGAAGTTAATGAATTCATTCTAATTTGCATCTTGACACATCTGTTATCTTCTATACACTATTAAATGGTTTCATTCAAACATAGGATCCTATTATTTATTTTATTTGTTTACATTAAAGTAAATATCATTTAAAATATCTTTGCAGAATATTTCAAATTCTGGATGTGAAACAAGGTGTACATTAATTAACATTCTGAAATATTGCAATGTTTAAGCTTGCACAACCTAATATGGAAGCCTTTTTAGCAGAGAGAATACTCAGAGTGAATTATAACAAGATGTTCTTTCTGAGAGAACAAAGCATTTCCTTGAATGTGCACATACTGTATTACAATGAATCTCATTGACAATTCAGTGTTAATCTGCACACATCACATAATGTAAGTCAACTTGGCTCCCAATTTATTCTTTCAGCTATTTACTGAGCCTGATTTGAGTACATTCATGTGTATATCAAATTTTATAAGTGATATTTGTAAACAAAACAGCACATGAGAGCTATAAAATTTAAACAGATCTGCCACTGCATAATGAGCTGGCAGATCTCAGTCTAGTTAGTAGAACAAACCAAACAGACCCTATCTGCTGGTACAATATTCACCGGCAAATCAGGGCTATGTCATTTGCATTAGGAATCGACTTATAAGCATGTATATTCACTACTTGATCAAATCATGATAGAAATAAATATCTGGTAAGATGTGGGAAATTAAAAATAACCATGTTTGAAGTGCTGGCCTGACAAATATTAAAGAAAATTTCTTGGCCAAACAAAGACAAAAGTAGATCAAGATTTTACCTCTGCTTGGGAAAAGAACTCAATAACCAAACTAAGTAATTACTGCTTTATCACAACAAGGGTTTCACAGAAGAACATTATCTCCCCTGTGAACTGTACTTTTCAGGTGCATCTTTCAACTCTAAGCAAGCAAGAAAGAAAACCTTAGTATATCACAGAAAAGAATTTAGAAATATAATAACATTGTGCCAGAGTTTCAGTTGAATACAGTGATGACTGCAGAAGATACAACTCTCTTAAACTTAAACACAGAATTTTCATGCTGATGCCACCTATGCAGCCAACACAGACAAGACAGGAAGTTACTGATTATCAAGGGATGAATTTTAGGCCTATAGAGATAACATTACCACAGATTTTCACCTGAATCTGTAACTGATATGGAAGATATCAAATTTCTTAGTAAAATGTTTATTTTGACAATACTTATCTGATCATAATCTATTAGGAGTATATCCACTACCTTGCAAAACCAGCCTTTTCAAGCTAATGATGATGTTTGCCACATTGTCTGGCTTGTTTTAACAAGAAAAGTGCTAAAAACTTGCTTGCCAAGGTGGATGATGGTGTTTGGTGTTTTATGAAAGCAACACAAGTAGGTTATGTATTAATGAGGCATTTTGAAATAAAGTGTTATGCCCAAGGAAAGCCAAACCATGGTAGCCAACACAGGCTGATCTTATAGTAGAATTAAGAACTGGCACTCTTAAGTTGCAAGTCTGGCACATTAACCACTGAGCCACTGTGGCTCCTGCCTCATTAGTCATCTCTTATGGCAAGCAGGAGGATGCATCTGACCTTTACTACATCCCCAAATCCACTGCAGGTGTCGAGGTGGGAGTTACATGAGTGGTGCCTCCTTGGATTGCATGATACACATAAAATGTTGTCAATTGTCAGTAACTTTTAGAATCGATAAGCAGACTATTCTAGGGGTGTAGCTGTGGGGAATGATTGGGAGGGTATTTTGTATTTTGACCGGGTAAGTAAGCATTAACAAAGAACATCTTACATTAAAATTTGCTAATTCTTCAAATACATAACACAATTGTAATATGTTAGTTAAATAAGAAATGGGTGGAGGGAATTACACTTCCTTAAACTGGAGGTGGCAGCCCTGTCCCCGATCTTCTAACATATATGATAAAGCTTCAAGTTTTGTGGGTGATGTGGGCTTGGGCACAAGTTATGCATAGACACAGTTCCGAAAAAGTAATGTTCAGTCCCACAAATCCAAGAAGTAGAATGACCTGCATATAACAAAGCTGCTTAATGACTTAAGAAGGTGGTTGGTTGTGTTGCTGGTACAAGTCCCACCAGGTTAAAAAAAGTCTTTTACAATGAAACGTTTTGGAATTATAAGCTTGAAAATACCATATCTGACCACCATCCCCCAACCTGGATGATGGAGAGAGCAGTTGTACTTGAATGCTATTTTAGTGGCAACTACCCATCATGAACCAATATGCTCCAGATATTCAACTGGAGTTGGGTCAGTTCCTTCTAGGCTGAGTGGATAACTTGTATATAAAATAGTGAATGTGTTTAAAATCATGACTGGAGTGTTATCTGGAAAGAGCACACTCTTTCTTCCAGTCATCAGAAGGTTGGTATACATGGAGCACTCCTGAAGGGGCCATACCCTATTCACCTGGAAGGAGGCCTTGTAGTAAGCACGTGACATTTTTTTTAACCAAGGCTCTGTAACAAGTATTTTGATTTGGCATAAATCGTATCATGTTATGCTGAAATCTTGAAGTTATTAATTTATAACATTAGAAGGAACTAATTATGTGTTCATGTCTCTTTCTTGTGTTCTTTGAAAATATTTATAAACAATGGTTAAAATAAAGTTCTGTTATTTATTTATTGAGATTCATTATTAATTTTACAACTATTTGTAATTATATGAATTGATTACATTTTACAGGATTCATGAAAGTCATGAAAGCTTATAAATAAATTACACATGTACTATGCATGAATGGCCATCTCTTTGTTATGGCCATTCATGCAGTACATGTAACTGATTGTCAAGCTTCATGACTTCCCATGAATCCTGTGAAATTTGAAGTTCAATTCTATCAAGGAGACCTAGAATCGCTCACCTGGCTTACAAATGCAAACTTTTTAGTACATTATGTTTCTCTGAGAATAGTTACCAAATCATATTAATGTTAAGAAATAACTCTGCTTCTTCAGAAGCCAGCACTCCGAAAAAGATGAAAATTAAATCTTTTTCCATCAATATATCACACAGACCAAGAGAAGAAACTCTCACCTATTAAATCCTCTTTACCACAGACAGGTGCCTCTAATTTTAAATTCAGTAATATATCAACTAGAATGCTCTCATTTATGGGGACATGTTGGATGTTTTTACAGTAATGTGATCAGGTAAGTATTTCTGGAAAAACTTATCAAAATTTGCTATAATAGTTGAATGCATTCCAAATCACATTAACATCAGGAGAATAGGTAAAAAGAAGAATGAGCATGATTAGAAAGAAAATAATAAATTCTTCTTACCAAAAGAAACTTACGGGAGAATCCAGTGAAAGCACTAAATATATACCCATGAGAAGGTTGACTGGGCTGTACCCACTAGACCCACCAGATCCAATTTTTGTGTCCATGAAGCAAGATCAGGGAGATAGAAACTTCTGCATGTAAGCCAACGGCTTTGATGATGTCCCAGATTGAAATATTATGTGTGAATGCATAGCTTGCCAAGATTGATCTATTCTCATGAACAAATTGAAATATTATGTGTGAATGCATGGCTTGCCAAGACTGATCTATTCTCATGAACTGCAATCTTCATGAGATAAATTTGATATTTTGAGGCTTCAGAGTATGACAAGTGTAATACGCATTTCAGGAAAGATGCTATTTTTTGAAGGGATATATGCTCATTCTCAGCCTTTACTGACTGGAAGAGACTTCATCATGTCCCTTACTTATCTCTGTGCACTTCAAGTAACACTTGCGAGCAAAGAGAGGGTTTTGCATTGAAGTCGCTCTGGACATATCAATCAATGACAGAAAGGACATGACCACACTTTGATTGCCTGGTGATGGCAACCTATTCTTAGCTATACAAAGCATTGCTGCATCATTAGAACCAATGAATCATCTCATGTGAACTGGGGAAAGTTTGTGTCCATTGAAAGGGCAAACAATTCAATCACCACACATGCCAAAATTAAAGCTATCAGACAGCATGTCCTAGTAAGACAGTAGTTTTAGTGAGGTTCTTGATGAGGGTTCAAACTGACAGAAGCTGAGCCTTGTTAAACCCCCAAAAGACCCCATTTAAAAACGAGGATGATGGATTTTAGCCTATTAATGTCAAAACTGTCTCATAGGTATGATAGTTCATTGTAATGATCAATATCTATCTGCCATAAGGTCTGTAAATGATTGGTTATCATGGAGTGGTAGCCTATGATAGTATTTGGGGCTAACTTTCACCTCAAATGGCCTTTTAAAACTGTCAGCCAAAGGCAGAGTTGAGGCACTCAAAGGAATGATGCTGCTGACTTTGTACCAGTCCTTCAACATGCATCACTTTCCCTTGGAAACTTTCAAAGTGGAAGGCCTACTAGCTTTGTGAAATTCTCTCCACAATTGAAGGTTGAAATTTGAATTCCTTTCTTTACAAGGCTCTCCTGACAACCGCCTAGTGTGAAGGATGACCCAGTCCTGGCAGGTGTGGAACACCTGTAATCATGGCTGGTTAAGCAGGTTCAGCTTTGCAGGAATTTTTCTGGAAATGTCTATCACTAGACTGAGCTGATTGTTCAGCCAGAATTTGTCCCACCCAAGAGGGACTATCAGAATCATTTTGTAGTTCTGACCTTTCATTTTCCGTACTATTTTCAATACCATGACCAAAGCAGGTAGGCATTAGTCCCAAACTCCTCACAATTGATAGTGCACCCACAGCCCAGGTTTCTGGGTCCGGGACTATAGAAATAAAGGTGGCCAGTTTATGATTCCACCTTGTTGCAAAAATGTCCATTGATGAAAGTCCCCAAATGCACTGAAAAATTTATTGACGAATGGACCATTTGATTTGAAGGGTTTAGTCCCTTCTTTACAGCACATTGGCCAGGACACATAGCATTCTGGGAATGTGTCTTATCTGGACAGTTATCTTCAGCTATAACCACCAGCATAAAAAATTTGCAAAGCAGAATGCATAGGTCAAGGAGTTTGATGTAAAGAAGTAACTTATCCTGATCCCACTTGCCACTTACAAAGAAAAAGCATGGCAACTGTTGGGTTCCCCAACTGTATGAACTTGTGTCCTTACATACTGAACTTCCAGTCGGTGCTTTACCTGAGGAATTCTTGCTGTGGCCCGATGTTTGTTGTAAGTGATTGAGTTGACTAGATAATGGGTGCCACTGGACTATTTACAAAGGGCACATGATAGGTGGCCAAGGCAAAAAACATCTGTTGCTGCAATGAGCAGAGGAGATGCAAAAACTTACACTGCAATAAATTCTCTATTGAAACTCAACCCTGTGAGTATGATAATCCTCAACATGCATATGTGAGGGTGATGGACAAGGCTGAAACTGGTCAGAAACTCCATGCCCAGGGAGACAAAATGCTGGGATTGGTTGAGATCCAACTTTTCCCATATGACCTAAAAACAGATACAAGGTCATTCCTGCCCTTCATCAAGATCAAACTTACCATGTGATCCTGATATGCTGCAACTGCTGTTGGTGAAGTCGACTTGAACAAGGTGGCAACACAACTGAAGATTTTTTTAGAGTGGCCATGGACTGATGCTGAAACCAGATGGGAATGTACAAAATTGGTATATTGTTCCTCTGTAGGCAAACTGAAGGAATCTGCATTAATTCAGATGGATAGGGACATGAAAATATGCATTGGTAAGGTTGGACGGTGAAGAAACTAATCTCTTTGTATGGAAATTCTTACTGACTGTATTCTCATTTTGAACTTTGGCATAGCTATGTATTTGTTGAGTTGGCTCAGGTCTTTGATAGGCCTGGTTTATCACCATGTGAAATAGAAAAAGCCTGAAATAAAACCCTGAACTGTTCAATTTTGCAAACTATATTCACCACCTACTTGTCAAGTAATGACCAGATCTCCTGCTGCAGAATTTTGACCTTCGACAAATCTGACTGCATGTCTATCATGAAAAGGGGAAGAAAAAAACAAATCTGAAACCCGTCTGAACTGACTAGGACCACCCATTCATTCTGTGAAAGGTAGGTAGGCATCTATGGACAGTAGGGGCAGCAAGTCAACAGTGGTTGTTGGGAGGCTTGGGCAACTAGAAACCTTGTTTCTTATCTCTTTTACTGAACTGACTCCTGAACTGAGGGACCTGCTGCTGCCTGAAATTTGACAGGCTAAAACTGTTGTTGATGGGCAGTATTCTGCCTCTCTTTATTTGTCAACACTCATCTCTTTGTTGAAGCTAAGACTGATCTGGCCTGAATGGTGGCGCAGGTGGCAAGGTCAGCTAGAAGGGTCACTCCTGTGCTGCCTGCCTCTTAAACTCCTCTATCTTACCTCCAAAATAGTAATGATGACCTGAAGGCTACAGCTGGAGAGCAAAAGAATGATGCAGCTTGAGTAACAATGAGTATAGACAGGTGTCTCATCTCACTAGATCTAAGTTAGCTAAAGCCATAAGGGTGTTAGCCATAGAATGGTGTACAGCTCTGTTAATGACCTTGGTGATCCTGGTTATAGACTCCCATGCTTACTCAAGGCTCAATTCTTCAACCAGTCAAAACAAACGACAGCAATTCAAAGTCCAATATGGAAGATGTTTTCACAATATTATGCCCAACTTTAGATGAGACATGAAAAACATTCTTGCCCACATTGTAAAACATTGGGATAGTCATATTCACTGCTGTACTATTTTTTTTAATCTAGGGTATGAAACTCAGTGGTATATATGTCCAAATGTATTTGATACCAGTGACAAAAATGTTGCTGTTAGCTGGTTTTAAAAAAGAAAGCCATATAACAGCCAAATCATGGGTCTTTTCCAGCAGACCATCTGATATTTCTCCCATCTTCACAGACTGTGGCAGTATTGGAAGAAGGTATATTCATCCCTGTCATTTAAGTCTACTGATGAATTCAACTTGTAGGTTTGACTCACAGTAGACAGTGGCTGTCATTAAAAAGCATGTTAATGATAATGAATACTTTGTGCAAGCAAGAAATGTCTCATGTCTCACTGTTTTTAGCTTTCAAATTATTCCACTTCATTTCATTGACACTGTTTAACTTGAAAGACAGATAATAGGAAAATAACAACCCAAAAGCGCCCACAAATAACAATAACTATTGTCCATTAAACAAGCACAAATAATCTATACAGTGAGTGCAAATAAACAACCAACAGCATGCACCAACAGTACCATGTTGGAGTACAAGGTCAGAACAAAAGAAGTTCAATGCACAAACACCGACATAAATATATGAAAATTAAAAAGTAATGGTTACCACATGTAGAAAATACATTACTACATGCCATTTAGAGACTTTCTGGATGGATAAGTTGAACTTGAAAAGATATTTAAGGATTTTGTGCAGCCCTGCAGTACTATGCTGATAGTACTAAGTGAAAGCTTAAAACTGGAGCCACTTAGTGGTGATAAGGGAAGGTAACGTAAGTTTCTTTCCATGGTCTCTCTCTCCCACTCACCCCACAAAAAGTATGAAATTTTAGTCTTTTTGAGATGGCTCAATTCAGAAGGCAGCAGATTTTATTTTTCCTGATGTTAATGTAATTGGAGATATATTCAAAAATTAAATATGGTCACTAGATGTAGAACGGTAACAAATGTTTCTATCTATTGGAAATTAATTTAATGATAGGTTCAAAGAAAATAGAACGTTTTAATAAAATCTTCAGTACTTCTCAAATACCCTCTATATTCCCTATTTACCAACTGTGACCAAAAAATCCTGTCAAAAATATTCTCAAGAGTGATATAAAAAGAGCCTTTCAGCTGGAAATTCACCTCATAAATATGTATAGGTCTAGCTTAACATGTTGAGGATATTAGAAGTTTTACAAAGTCTGATTAAATCAGGTCTGAAATTTAAAAAAAACCTGAGACCCAATGCTAGAACTGGAGTCTGTTTGTGGATTTCAGACTTCCTAAAGTCAGATCTAAAGCAGACTGGTTCAAACAGCACATGTACATATGAACATCTGCAAAAAGTCTGAAATTTAGAGAGAAAAAGCTCTGGATGCAAAACTCATGGGTACAATAAGTAAAAAAGACAACTAATTAAGTCAAATTTTAACCATTCTGTTCGTGCACAGGGGAAATAGCCAATCAAAAAATCTTTTACAAATCTAAGCATCTGGCAACCCGATTCAGATGTGCCTGGATTTAATCTGAAGTAAAAAGAAAAATCAGTCTCCTACCCTTAACTTAGGTAAAAATAACAACAATCTCATGGGTTCAATGAATAAACTTGACAATCCTTATAATTTATTCTTCATTTTCATGGCTGCAGCAATCATCTTTTTTGCCAAGTGCAGTACTGAAATTGGCATTCTATGATGGCCAATAAATATAACTGTCACCTTTCTGGCTCTTTTTCCAAGCACAGCCAAGTATCTGACTATAATTTGCTTTCATACTTTTGTGCCTATTATTTGGAGTTTTCAAATGGCTAATTGTTCCCTTTGACTAAACACATTTTTCATTTGATGGATGATATTTCCATATGCAATAATGTAAAAGCAAAAACAAAAGACTGATAAAGTGCCGATCACATGAACAATACAGGTACCGGTAGTTTGAAGCATCTGAGGTACAGCTACTCTGGTTCCCTGAACAACTCCAGTGTGTTTAAAACATGGATTCAGGATTGTTTTAGCAAGCCTTAAGGTAAAATCATATGGGCTGGCAGATCTGGAAATATGATATCCAGAGTGGTAAGAAAGTCAGCCAATCAGATTTATGATCATCTCATTAAAATGCATGTATCTTGCTCATTACTGAACTCATCACATATAGTAAGTTTGATGAAAATTGCATCATAATGCAATTTCTCCAGAGTGGTAACAGAAAATGTTGATGGACAAATAGCACATGATGCATGACAGATGATGCAAGACAGACACAGTGTCATACCATAAACTAACAATTCTGCATACCATTAAAAAGACTACACTGAATAATATTTATAGTGGCCCACAAATCTTCTCTCTTTCTTTTTGGAAGCACCATAAAACACACCAGAAATCTGAGAGTGAACTACACAAATAAGATCATGCTATAGTTTCTTTTCTGTGAATTTCCTACTATGATGATATGATACAATTATATCACAACACTGGATCAACAAAACAATCCCTGACAACAAAGAACACATGCAAAGACATGCACACCAACACACAGGTCCATATACTCACAAAGACAAAGAAACTTTGATGACAGAAGAACAAATAATAAAAAGAAAATTGTCTCTGAAAGACTTGGTCAATGCTATATCGCACAAATAGCAGTACTGTATTGTTGGAAATAATGGAGCACTGGAAATGATCCAAACTGGAGCCAGGCAAAGAAATAAAATTCAGAACTGCTGGTAGGAACTTAGCATCACTGAGTTGCCTTTATTCCTTGGAATATCTTGATTCTCTGCATTATAAGTCTACTTCCTGCAAAAATGGGAAACAAATAAAACAATTACAGCTGTACATTTCAAAATTGTTTTAATATTTTTTTGGTCATATCTTATGTGAAATTGTTGAAATTTGCATATGAACTTAGGTCTGTAATAAAGTTATTTATTATTATTATTATTATTATTATTATTATTATTATTATTATTAAGATAAAACAGGTTATTAAATAAGTATTGCAAAATATTAGGCCTAAGGCTGTGTGACACAGAATGACCAAGCTTGCATGGGTCCAGTATTTCTCAATGCTCAGTCAATAACCTTTTTATTACATACTTAAAAACAACCATAATAATTGTTCCCTTATGTTAAAAGAATAACACAACTGAAACAAAAATAATCATTTTAATGTTTTATTAAACACTGTACACATCATTCATTTAATTTATGAATCAAACCAAAGCACTGCACAGTATTACTTCACTACATCAAAATGTTTGCATATAGGTGATGTTTCATCATCTGTGAAGGAAAATATGTTTGTAAGAGAAGATGAGACGTCATGTAGCCAAAGAAACATGCCATAATATTAATATTGGGATAAAAATGAGTGCACTTCAGCAAATGAATCAACATATCAATGAAAATTTAAGTTACAATTATGACAAAATCTGCCAGTGAAGATGCCTTGAAGGTAGTTGTTGAGGCAGCTTGATCCTTGCTCTATTTTGTTGTCATGGAGGAAGCAACACTTGTGGCAGGTACAATTGGAATGTCAGTTTTCATCAGTATTGAAGAAAATGATTTCTAATTCTTTAAGTTTAGTTTAGAGTACAGCTGTATGCTGTGACTGATCAGATATTTTTGTGCCCTGTGACCTGCATTATTTTAGTTAGTGTTGTAACTGTTGTTTACTGGATGGAGTGATTGGTAATTCTACTATGAATGCTTTTCCAGCCACTACTTTTGTCAGTGAATCCAGGTTATTGTGGCCTATCAGTGTTGGATAATGCCTAAAACTATAGATGCAAATTCACTCTGGAGTCATTTGTGTTTCATGATATTTAATGTACAGAATAAAATTGAATAAATCAATGTTATTCCGAGTGGATAAAAAAGTCCACTCTTTATGTGAAAGAGAAGTTGTTGACTAGTACTCTGTATCAAGGGTTAATTGACTCTCTCTCTCATACTTGTATTAACAACAGTAACTAGTGGTCACTAGCAGTCTATTTTCAATACATTTACAGTCACAGTTAGTTGGGTTTTTTTGGTACAATTTAGAGCTGAATGTATTCATATAATATTTAATTTGGATGATAAACATTTTCCTTACCAAATTTGGAAAACATCCAGATTTATTGTATACGAAGAGCAATACCCAACATTATCATTCTCTGAAAGTCGATTCTCGAACATTGGTATTAAGTAGAAAAGGCTACTGTTATTGTTGGCCTCTAGTGGGCACTGGTGGCAGAAGACACAGCTTTATCTTCTGTGTATGACTGAAAATCAACTTTTCCAGGAAAGGGAAAATGACAGCAACCAAGATTGTTGTTTACCCTGACAACTTTGTTTGGTTTGAAACATGAACAAGATAACACTGTTATAGGCACCCCCACTCCACCCAAGATATTTAGGTTAGAAATTATAAATTAATGAAAGAAATTTACTAAGTTTTGTGCATTTTTGATATTCTTGAAGCTTTCATTTTTTAAATTTGCGGGGTGAGTGTACAAATAAATTGGAGTAGGATAATACTATATTCAATATAAATATTATCATGCAGAAAATAAATTCAGACTAACAGAACTTTAAAAATAATTTGACCAACTCTGTGAACATGAAATATGGGTTACAGTGACCTTCTTTTGTGATGAAGGAGTAATATTCATCAAGATGTATCCCTTCAACATGTTTCATAAATCCAGGTATAGTGGCTTGGGGGATGTCAAAACAAATTTTAATGATGTAATTTTACCTGTCACTATTGCCTTCCTTACCTTCTAGGACACCAAGTCCCCTTATCTAAGCTCATAATTCCAACCTCAAATAATATGGAACATTCTAGAAATCTAAAGCAGATAACCAAGAACCAGTCTAACTACTGCATCATTGGCTCATGTGGGATACTTGTTCTATATGACTCAGATCCAGACTGAGTAGGGTGAGAGGAGGGATTCTGGCAATAGTGACAGGTAAGTATTACATGTTTAAAATTAGTTTTACCCATTCCCCCACCCCCAACAAGATTCCTATGAAGAAACTGATGCCCTATGAAGCAAAAAGAACTTCCAAGAATTCAAGATAAGACCATTTCTTCCTTTAAACAGCAGAGCGTTGAAGCCATCTCTCATATTCTTCAGTGCATACAAGATTTTTTAAATTAGTTGCTGTGGTGGACATACTGGACGTCAACTTGGCACCAGTTTCATTTACGACAAACTAGACTTCATTAGAAGTCTTTCAAAACCCTCATGTCATCCATTCAGACAGTAGTGACAACAAGATTTTTAAGACAGTCATCATGGAAGCCATACTGGATGTATGACTGCCATCATTTTCATTTAGGGCCAACTAGGTATCATAAGACGTCTCTTGGTGAAAACCCCATGCTGATATAGTCATCCATTTTGGAAGGAGTAGAGATAACAATATTTTCAAGATAGCCACCATGGTGGACATATTGAGGGTCAGTCATTTTCACTGAGGACCAACTAGACAGAAATCGTCTGATGAAAACCCAAGGTCAAAATGACATTCTATATAAGGGTGTTTCTATTTAAGGGTGGTGGAATGAAAACAAGATTTTCAATATGATCACATATTGGAAGTCAAATCAGCACCATTTTAATTTAGGATGAAGAAAATTTTATAAGACATGAAACCGCATACTAATTTGAGCATTCATTTAGGACAAGTAGCATTAATAAGATATTCTAGCTGGGCACTATGGCAGCTATATAAGACACCAGACCAACACTATTTTCATTTTTGATTAACTAGACATCATAAAAAGTCTTCTGGTAAAAACTTGTCAAGATGACTTTCCATTCAGGAGGAGTAGTGATAACAAGATTTTTAAGATGGCTGATGTGGTGGCCATTGGATGTCATTTCGTACCAGCTAGACCATGTGTGTCATGGCAATCCTTCAGGTAGTTTAGGGGAAGTAGTGATAACAACTTGTGCAAATGGATGGATGATGGATCAAGGACCATGCCATAAGCTTTTCTGGTCTGTGAATGGATGGATGGAAGGAAAAAAGATATCAGACAAAAGACCATGCCATAAGTTCTTCTGGTCTATGACCAGTACAGCTAAAGACTACCGTATTTCATGTATTTTTTTTTCTTACCCTTTAATTTTTCACACACAATCCAGTTATCAAAATAATATTTAAATGTATAAGTTTTCGTACATATCACATTGTATTTTTCAAAAAAATCCATTAAATTATCGAACATAAAATTTCTACTAAGAAGATTTACATTTGCAAAAAAGATCAAAAATAACATATTGCCATTTTGTTCTTACAAAAATTAATAATTAACTGTTGGTGAGAAAATACAGTGATTGATGCATAAGCTCTCTTATTGTCATTACAATATCTACTGGGGGGCCCCAAGTGGCTGAGTGGTCTAAAGCGCTCTCCGTTACGGATCACTGCCATCTCACCTCTGTCTGCGTGGATTCGAGTCTCGGATTTGGCCAATGTGGGTATGTGAGAAAGCTTGCCAGTAACTTCTCATGGGTTGGTGGTTCTTTTCGGGGTTTTCTCTGGTTCTTCCTCCACCATTAATACTGGCCGCCATGTATAGCCTATCGTCTGCTGAAATATGGCATTAAGCCCAACAACAACATCTACTGGTGTTTATTAACAAATGGACAAAGGACTTCACAGACCATACCTTTAAATATTATCATTAATTAGTTCTCCTTATTTAAGTCTGTCACTGTAACAAAACACCATGTGCATTTTAAAATGAATTCGGAAGCCCTTTGATATTTTATCCAACAAAAATTACATCTCAGTACACGATGAAGTGAAGACCACAGACCATTGGTAAACTAGTCTTACTGTTTCATTACAGTCGTACAAACATAAAATATAAAAACCCTGTCATTTTCTATTGTAAATTTGAAAGTCACAGACTCCATTAAATCGATTCGTATATATACATATACTATCTTTTAAGTGTTTGTTCTGTTCTGATTTGGATATAATTAACATTTTATTGCATATCTATTCTACGATATACCCCTCTATTATCTTTATTGGCAAGTTTGAATAACAAGTAATGCGCATGATCGCTTGTCCTTATAACATCTGCTTTATGGACAACAGCTTCAATAGCACATTGACAGATTTTCATTTCCCTAAAGACAGCCTCATTTCCCTACTGGCAGCCTCGCTGATTTGACCTCTTCTGTCGATTCTTGCCCTCAATCTGGTTTCAACTGGAATAACCAAAGTGCTAAGCATGTTTAATTACCGTGTAAATAACACTGTATAGCCATGTGGTTGTTGTGACAATGTACATCGTAATTAAAACAAGAATGAATTGTTGATTTAGTGGTGTTTATTGATAATGGAATATAGCAGGGTCATAATACACGAGGATTATCACAATCATCAGGTAACTCAAATTACAGTCTTTTTTCTATTTGCAAAAGCTACAAATAAAAACCACCCTGAATAAATACGGTCTTGTACACTGACAAAATTTTGTTTCATCTCTCTCTTTTTCTCTCTCTCACACACACCCACACACACACACGCATGCACGCACGCACACTCACGTGCATTAACTAAAATATGATTTCAAGTACTTTATTTTTTTTTATTGCAATTTGATAATGGGATTATTGTTGCTGTAAAAGTACAAGTTGCACTCAATTTCTTGACAATGTGGACCTATAACTAATACATGTTCAAACCATCTTAATCATGTTGCCAACATTATACAACATAACAGCTACATATGCTCTAAATGCAGACGAGCTTGCACACTGAGACATAATCCTCTCTCTCTCTCTCTCTCTCTCGTACACTAATAACAACAAAAATCTTTTGAGTACTTTTAATTTTATTGTAATTAGATTCTTGAGTTGAGAGCAGAATGAGACAGAAAATATGTGTTTACTTTGTACGTTTGTATCATTAGGTTGTTGAGAAGTGTGTGTTCCATAGAACTTGTTCAGGTACGATCCCTTTATTTTTCGTACATGGTCAGTACCACAAAATGATAATTATTTATTTTACATAAAATTTTTCGTACACTGAAATTAATGATTATTTTTTCATGTACCAAAAATTTTACATGAAATACGGCACAAGTTAACAGAAGTAATACAATATCTGTCATTAATGCCTTGTTAAATTTGCCAGTTCAGAGAGAAATGGATGGTTAAAAAAAACCTGGTATAAAATTAATATATTCACTCTTATGGCAAGGGTATCCACTACTGTAAGTTGGCAGCAGATTGGGCTACATTTTTTGATGTAACTATTGGTCACAAGGAAAAAGTGTATTCACTCTGGTGAGAAAAAGACCAAAGGTAAAAAGAGAAGTTTACTGCCAACACATGGCTCTCATAACATCTTCTAATGATGAATACCGGTAATTAAAATGGGACCATGAAATAGTAATGTCTCTGATTTCATGGGCTTCTTCATTAACAAAATGTCCCTCTCTGTGAATGACTGATAAGCTCTCTTCATAGTGCAGATAATCCACCTAGAAATGGTGGATGCAGAGATACTAGCAAAACTCATAATGGGTAGGAAGTGATGCTTCATACCCCTTCTTTTCCCTTTTGATACATCCAAATAGAATTAATGCCCTAATTGGACAGATAAGTCTGTCCTGGTCAAACCCAACAAAGATATGGCTGATATTGGGGATTGCATTAAAGGGTGGGGTTACTAAAGGAAGCTGTTTGTTTTTGCAAAAATACCTTGCTGACAAAGGAAAGAAACAGATTCAAAATTGCTCTTGAACCATGAAAAAACTTTTCTATACACAAAGCATGAAGTCTACTCATTCTTGCTGATGCAAAAGAGAGCAGGAAAAGATTTTTTTAAGGGCAAGATTCCTGAAGCAAGCTTAACCCAGTGGTTCAAAAGGGATTTCTGAAAAAGCCCACAACACACGATAGATTCCATTGAGGCATTAGTAAGCAAGAAACTAGTCTTTGCAACTCAAAAGTACTTGATAACGTATGAAATATCAAGGTCTGAACCAACGGCCATACCCTTAGAAAACTTGGGCATGTTGGATAGGGCTGCCCAGTAGCCATTAATTGTTGAAACTGAACATTTCTGTCTTTAAACAGGAAGAGAAGAAATGTCTGCCACTGCACTCAGAGTGGGAAATCTATAATTAATTTATTTCCTACTACTACACCCATTGCAAAAGGTTTCCCATTTTGCATAATAAACCTTGCACATAAAACATCTCCTGGCCTGGACTATGTAGCTGACAACCTAGCCTGAAAACTTGTCCTGGCAGAGAGATCACTTGAGCCGAGCCATGCTTGAAGATGGGGAATTTGTGGGCTGTTGTGAAGAGACACTCTGTGCTGTGACAGCATGTCCATCCTCTGAGGTAATGTCTTGGGCTGGTCTACTAAACAGATTGAGTAGACTGCTAAAACACAATCATAGGGTCCACAGAGGGGCTATCAGAATAAGCTGAAGTGGAGATCCTGACTTTGTAGGGTACCTGTGTGTGAAGGTGCCACTGCCTTGGCCCTCTGATCTAGGACTGGGGAGGCATAAAAAGAGAGCTTATTGTTCAGTCTTGTCACAAATAAATCCACCAAGGGTCTCTCTCACATTCTGAACCAGGACTTTGGAATGGATTTGTGAAGAGACCATTCCATAAGGACTAGTGAAGGTTGATGGAGACTGCCCAGTCACTGGGCATTAGGGCATTCCATACTGAGGCAGGAGTCTCCATCTTGAATGATTCACCTAGAAGATATGTGTTTAAGGTGGAAGGACTGATGATAAGCCAAAACTTTCTGCATTTTTGGAGACAGGAAAATCTGGGAGTAGAAAGTCGGAGATTGGTCCTATGTCACCCTATTTACTGTGCCCTTCCACAAAATCATGTCCACCTCTTACCTCAATTAAGCTAGTTTTGACTCGTGAAAAAGAAAAGACCTATGTATCTTCCATTATTCCTGACCAAATCTCTGAAAAGAGGGATAGCCAAGTGCCCATGGGGATCCACAGAAAGAGGGATGCAAAGCAGAAGAGGGTTTGAGTCACTATGGCTCAACCCCACCTTTACCACTGGAAAGAGGACAAGTCCATGGGCTTCTTCACTTGACCCTTCCAGCTGAATTATTTAGCTAAATATGGACATGTTGCAGACGTGCATTGACATTGCTTCTGGACTGTTGAGGCTGTACCCTTTGGAAAAACTTTGAGCAAGGTGCTGAAGGACAATCAGGATGAGGATACTTCCTTGCACATTTTGACAGGCCAGGAGCTGCTTCAAAGGACTGGTGCTGTTGGTCTCTCAGGTACTGAGATGCCACAGAGGGAATGAGACCTTAGAAGAGAGTCTCCACCTTCAACAGAGCAATTCTAAGAAAGGTTCTTACTGTGTAGATTAGCTCCACCAACAGCACCAAGGAAATTGACAAAGCATGCCTCAAAGTTTTGGCAGCTGCCTCCAGCAAGAGTGGAGACAAGATTCCTTCTTTAGAAGGCTGAAGTAGCCAAAATAGAATCAGCATGTGAGGCTATGGTTACTACCAAAGCTCCAGCATATCCAACATTTTGACAGGAATGTGAACCCTGGTTCCCCATCAACATCTCTACTTGCAATGCCCCTACATTGTAGGGGTGGGGGCAGGGTCTAAGAGGCCAAGCAGAAGAGTGAACCCTGTAGCTGAATGCTGAAACTAGTGGTCACAATGTAGCAGAGGGAAAATGTAACCAAAGTGAGTGAACTGTGCAATATTGGTCACAGTGACCAACTTTTGTGATGAAGGGGTAATATTCATCATGATGTATTCCATCACCAAGTCTCTGATCATGAGCTTAACACAAACACCTGAACCTAAGACAGGAAAATGTGAAATGTAGGTTAAAGTAACCTTTGTGGTAAGTGTATGGTACTAAATTTCATCGAGTTGGATAACTCTAGCATGAACACAGCTTCAATAAACACACAATTTAAACGAAAGTCAATGAAGCATGAAATATAGGTCACAGTATCCTACTTTTGTTACGAGGTTGTAGTTTTCAACAAGATGCATCCCCTCAATAAATTTTATGATTCCAGGCATTACTGTTTATACTGTGCACACAAAACCTGAACTACACTCCAAAACTTGACCAAAAATGTAAATCAATGTACATTTATATACTAAGCTGCCCCCTCAGCCCCATCCCCTGGGGGTAGGTGCTATGAAACCCACTCCAAACTGTTTCATAGGACATAGGAAGAAACAATGGTTGACATTTAATGAGGGTGGACATATGTTTATGCTTTTTATCTGTGCAGATGCTGATGCCAATGCTTGGAGTTGTACAACAACTTATCTCTATTTTATTTATTCCCACTTGTTTAAACACTCTGTACTATAGCCACCAAACACAAGAAAAACGAGACATGACAGCTAATCACCTGGATTTGCCAAAAGGTTATAAATGAATGACTTCTGCAGGGTCTGCATGATACATATTACATCAGCCCCTAAATCTTGTACTTTTGTTTGCTGGTGTGTCAGCACACATAAGACCTTTAGAACAAAACAGATTTTAATAAGGAGAAAACATACTAGCATATAACAACAAGCTTTATCAGAAATGCCAGGTAATTAAGTGTAATGTATTTTTAAGTAGTAAATTTGCTTGTTCTGAATTGATAAATATTTTTTAATAGAGTTAAGTGGTATATAATACTTTGCTGAATGAAAATATATGTATTATTATTCTGAAAGAAAACATAATTTTAAAAAATTCATAGTTTGACAGAAAATGCAAAACATGCAAGGATAACACTAAACCTAAAACAAAAAATAAATCCAGAACCAAAATTAACATTCTCCAGTACATAAATTAAGTATATAAATGTTTTCTTTTTTAATTATAACTTTTCAATTCTTTCTTTGAAATGTTTTTCTATTAAGTTTCACAAATATTTGCACCATTTCAATTGGATGGATGGATGTATCTATGAACATATGCAAGTACACATGTATGTATGTATGTATGTATGTAAACTTTAATGACATGTTAGCACAATCACGGCTTCACTGTATCTAGTACTGATTAAAAAATAAATTTCTAACATCAGTGCTATAAACAGCATATAATACAACCAATAATAGTCTTCTATGTAGGAACTAGCAAGCTAGAGTTGACTGGAGATTGGTGATCATTGGGTCTCAATGACCTGATCCTTTATTCAAGGAATGTGGTCTAAAGTTACTTAACTAAAATAACTATTTTCTCATTAGACTTACCATGACCATGACCTCTGACCATGATATACCAAAATCTGCTGGTTGCTTTATTACTGAAAGTACAAGTCATCCACAAAGGCTTGTCAAGGACTCAAAAGGAAGAGTCATTCTGCAAAACTGATTAATTTCTTTGGCCACTATGACCTTGATTTTTTACCTTTGACCTCAGAATCAATTGACCTCTTCCATATCTTATAGGAAAGTCCTTACAAACTCTGGTCAAGGGACATGGTGTAGAACTGAGTATATTAAGCAAATACATTTTTCTTCTTCTGTCACAGTGATCTTGACCTTGGATCTTCTGACCCCAAAATAAATAGCCTTCTTCCTTACTCCAAGTGCAAAGACAACCACAAAGGTTAGTTCAGGTCTGTAATGTAGAACATAAGGTATTGTGCAAAATATATCTTTGTTAGTGACCTTGACCTTTGACCCCAAATCAATAGGTTACTTTCTTGCACAATGTGCAAGACTTCCACAAACTTTCGTGAATTTACATGGTTAAGAACTGAAATATTTTTAATCACTGACTTTTTTAACCCTTAAATGGATGGAATTCTTCATAATCTTGTGTACAAGCCATCCACAATATTTGGTCAAGGTCTGTGATGTAGCAGAACTAATGTTATAGTGCAGAAACCATTTTTATTCTTTCAGTTACAGTGACCTTCACCTCTAACATTTAATTTTGACCCAAAATCAATAAGTTTCTTCTCTGCCCAAAGAGCAAGCTATTCACAAAGCTTGGTTCTGGTATGTGATGTATAACTGAAGTTATTGTGCAGATACCAGTTTATTTCTTTCAATAATTGTGACCTTGACCTTGGACCTCAAATCCATAAGCTTTTACTTTCCATCAAGTGCAATTTATCCACAAAATCTGGTCCAGGTCTGTTTTGTACTAACAATGCTATTTCACAGAAACCAATATTTTAAAGTAAAATATGTTTCTACAGTCATATTTACCCAATCATAATACTCTGACAGTACAACCACAGCCTTGCAAATTCATATTCCCAAGCTTGTTTTTAGCAACAAAAGTGCTAAAAGTTGTCTGACAAGAGTGATATCCCATTGGAAAGAGGGACTGGCACCAATGAAGCTATACATCAGTTACTAGTGAAGTGGATGTGCACTCTGTATGAGGTTTTAATGTAACTGCGGCAAGAAAGAAAAGGAATGACTGCCGATATTATCATCAGCTAAGTTCTATTAAAGAAAATATTTTACATTACTCAACCATAATACATAAAGAGAACAAGGTGGAGGGAATACATCCCCTTACCTCATAAAAGTCCCAATCTCTGGTCCACTAATGTCAAGCAGCTTCAAATCTTTTGAGATGGGCAAGAGTTAGCATACAGATATGAGTAGACATGGCTTGTACAAAAAATTTCCCTCCCACAGATCCAGTGGAAGTGGAGTGACTGCATCACTGAGAAGCTGCTGAACAAAGTGAAAAGGTTACCTGTTGTGCTGCTGCTATAGGTCCCAGCAGGTCAAACAGCCTTTTGGGATGAAAGATGAGATAGAGAATATCATTTCTGTATTCCATTTCATAGCTTGGATAATGTTAGTAAGGGAACAGTTTTGCTCAAATTCTATACTAGTGGCTACTGACTTAACCTCATAAGCTTTTACGCACAACAATGCAGCAGTTCTGGGTTATTTTCTCTTAAGTGTAGAGGATAATACACTGTATTTAGGATCACAGAAAATGAGTGGAAATATTGTTCCTTCATGAGTAGCAAGAATGAGTGAGATTTACTCTTCACATCAGTTCAGTTCACTTGGGTCCTATTTCAGAGCCTTTACTGGATGCTGTAGATGCCCTTGGGGCAATGGGTCCGAGCAAGATACAGATTTCAAGATAAAGGACTGATTCCCTATGAACTGGAGCCTGTTTTTGACAGTGAAAGCAAGGGTCATATTGAGTGAACTCAAACCCTTGTGGCAGAACTGGCAATAGCTAGGCTCAACCGACAAGGTGTACAACTCCCTGACACTCCCTACAGTAGTTAGAATATCTAAGAATTAGGTTTCTATTATTAGCGAGTCAAGGAAACTCTAAACTCTGGTTTGAAAAGTTGTTGTATTCAACATTGGCTGAACCTATGGAAAATTCCGTTTTTTAGAAAATGGCCAAAGTCTTCAGTGAAGACAGTAAAACCAAGCAAGAAGGCTAGAGGGGTCTTTGTTTTGGTCTATATCCTCCCTTACATTACATTGGAAAGTGTCTCAGACTGTAGAATGGTAACCCTTGAAAGAGATAGGAACTAACCTCCTCTCCTCAGAAAGCCCAAAGCAGGAAGTCATCTGTGGCACTGAGCTTTTGAGGGAATATGTTTCCATTATCACCCTAGAAGAAACTCTCTACTTCCCAATGTTTTTAAAAGTGATAGGCCTTTTTTTCCAGCATAATCTGTCCACCACTTGTTATCAGGACCATTTCTGAGGGTTTGCTTCATCCAAGCTAACTATGGAGGTTCAGCATTTCTTGGCACAGATGGAAGAACAATATTCATGATTATTTAAGTAAGCAGGAAGTAGGCTGGGAATTTTTATTGCTGAATTCAATTGATCAATGAGCATGAATTATTCCCACTTAAGGAAAGCAAACAGAATTAAACAGCACTCTGATTCCATCACTCTTTGCAAGACTTGGGAGATGGAGAAAGGGAACAGCAAATGATGCAAGGCCATTCTGGTTCAAGGAAAAGGTGTGTACTGCCAAAGTTTTCTGATCTGGGACTTGAGGAACAAAGGTCAGGAGCTTTGCATTCCATTTTCTTGTGAAAAGTTTATTAGAGGTCAACCCCAACAAGTATAAATTTTGACTGAGAGGAGTACAAACCATTTGGCATGAATCAGCTCAATCTGACAGGATCATGGAGTATGCTAGGACATTCAGGTTTCCTGACTAACTGACCTGATGTTTTATGGAATGTTGACCAGGCAGTCTGACAGTTAGAAACAACAGGATTTTGTTCAAGATTATCATGAAAACCCAGGGACTGATATTCAAACTTGAAGGAAGTGCCCTAAACTAGATTCATCCCTGTATGTGAATCATATATAATCCAGGAACACTTGAGAATGAGTATGTGAAGGTAATGCATCTCAGAGGTCTAGGCTGAATGTGAAACGGTCATTCTAAACAGCATTTAGAACCAAATCTCAGTTTTGCTGTTCCTAACATGGTGAATGAATGAAGGAGAAGAGAGAGTTCAGATCCATGACTGGAGTTCCATTGGCTCTAAAAGGTCTGGAATAAAATTCCAGTGAGTTTGTATTGTGAACAATCTCAACTGCCCTCTATCTAAGTAGGGTGTTGAGTTTTGCTGCAATACATCCACTCTGTATGGGTCTCTTGGCATGTCCATAATGATGGGTACTGTTTATAAATGTGGGCTGGAGGCACTCCTAAACAGACTGTATCATGCACCAGTCAGACAAACGGAACAACTCCCACTGGGATTTTAGAAAGGAAGTATAATTCTGGCATTATTGCTGAAGGCATCAAGAGAAACCAATAGAATAGATGCTCCCTGTTTCGCATACCTCAGGGTGTCCTTCCTGTTCCTCTGAGCTCTCCCAGGAAACAATGGCAAAGCGTTGGGTTGCTGGGCCCATGATGTTGGCCTCTTGTTGATCTGTGCTGCAGTCCAACAATTGCTATGTGATGATTTCCCTGATAGTGGAATTGGAGAAATGCTGTAAATTTGTCCAAGTTGAGACAACAATAATCTCCTTGAGTTCACTTTGTGTATCCCACACAGTCTGGCTCTGGTATCAGTTATCCAGGAATGGTGTCACCATAGCCAGTACCAGGTTAAGATGGAGCTGGGAATGGTGATGAAATGCACAGTGCCAGTCTGCTATACTCCATGAGTCCAGTAATGGGTAGTATGAGAGGGTTCACTGATTCCGGAGCCAGATATGCTTAATAATCTTGGTGTCCATGTCATTGTCTGTGATGGAACTGTCATGGCCAGGTGACAAGCACTCTTGTCTTGAAGCTAGGAATGTGTATACCAGTAACATCAATTAGTGTACCCAATCCTGGTAGCAAATACTGGATACAATTGGCATTAATTTCAGAGCCAGTCCTGGTTCTAATCGCTGGATGCCCATCTGCTGTTAAAGCTAGGAATGGAAATACAGGAAAAATTGATCACCATACCATTTGAATATTTTATATAATTACTATAAATAAATGGCATCCCAGTCAGAACTGGTGAGGGAACTGATGCTGCTGGTTGTCCAGACACTATTTGCATCTTAAAGCACTGAATGGGTATACCTGGTCCAGGAAAATGAATCACAGTACCTGAAGTAATAAGTTGAGACTGTGCCAGCGCTCGTGTCATCTATAGCTATGTGACATTTTGGTGCCTAAG